>JAHWFP010138119.1:0-10062 GCA_023313725.1 Lithobius niger | reverse complement strand
CCCCCCCCCCCCCCGCCAATCCGGTCCCTAATTGTCGGTGCGATTAGCTTGGCGACTAATGTAGCAACTTGGTGGCAGCCATTTTTGTTCTAATATCACTACTTTCATTAGCTGAAAATTGGCGGGTTCTTTCACCCCGGTGGGTTTTGGTTCAGATAGAAATAGACACAATATTCAAGCGAGTGACTGGTCTATCACGCCAAGTAGGAAGCACGTTTCACAAGAGAGAGGAGAGTATCCATTTCCCCCTTTTCTTCCCCTCTTGTCATTCGTTCATAGGAGGTTGGGAGGACTTCCTTTCCTCCCTCTGATTAGGAGGAGTGAACCAATCCCGGCTAAAAGAAGCCATGGATGGCAAGCCTTTAAAAAGTCACCCCCAACCCCCTCTCTCTATTTAACCCTTTCGAGCCAACAGCGGGAGACCTCCATTCCCCAGTCGATAGAGGAACGCTTTCCTGGAAGAGGGTGGGCGAACACAAAAACAAGCCTTAAAGCAATATCCATTGAACGGGCTGTCGTTTTATCGGGGGAAAATATTGGAGCAACCGGAAGGTTTGATGGAGAGATTAGGTTTCTTGGCTTTGGCAGCGGCGTGTCAGGTGGGAGGAGGGATTACCGAGTTAAGAGACAGATTATCCAGAAACGTTTAGTAGATTACAACACGGAAGAGGGACGAAGTGGAGTTATGAGCAGCTCGCGTGGTTAACGTGTAGCCGAATTTCGACACATTGGAGGGCCGATTAAAAGTGGCGTAAACCGAGTGTCGTAAACCAAGGGGCTCGCCCTTATTGTAAGTAGTGGTTGCTCGACCCTGAAGTGGCGTAGGTATATTCCGTGTGACTGCAGGCGGTGAATTGCCCAGAAAGGGAGGGGATGGGGGGAATCAATCCGGCTCTTCTCAACCCATGAGACAGTTACAACCGCACTTGGCCAAGTTGGCCCTCCAACAAGCCCTCACCTTTTGCGAAAACCAAGGATCACCTTGAGGGCGTTATAAGCATGAATGATCTGTATTATTGTTCGCGACGTCCACCATTACGTCAGGCCAAACGGAAAACACAACTGGAACGGGCGTACATAAAGTTTGCATTATAGCATTATATGGCGAAGATGACTTGTGTTGCGGTTCCGTATGTCCAAACGAAATTTCAACGAACTCCTAACCCTGATGTTAGCTAACTGCGTCAACACGCGCACGTGACAGAACGAAAACCCAAACCGTCAAACACATACAGAACAAACACCATACGCAGCAAAACGCCTGCAAAATGAGAAGATCAAAAATACACACACAAAATAAACACGTAATTGCTCACACGAACTAAAACAGCAATCATCAAACACACAGGCAATAAAACGCTGTCTTAACGATGAGTCTGCTTTTTCATAAGTTATAAATGCACACAAAATACATAAGTAGCCGCTCACACGAAACAGACTTAAAATATAAAACAACAAATACAGACAAATATTAGAAAAAAACTGTATAATGCACAAATTAAGCACACACATACAAACGTATACACGTACAAACACACACATACACATTAAACATTTCAAACACAAACTGCGTTCATTTTCTGACATAACCATTGAGTAAAAACAGTCCTTGTTCCCTGGAATTGGAGTTCAATTTATGGCCATCGTTGTCAGTGGCCTGGTGAATGGTGTTGGAGTGTGCACTTACGGGCGGCCGAACGGAGGTTGGTGACGTCAGAAACGAGGGAGCTGGCCCTCGAGGACGGGCTGGTCAAGGCCGGGCCACAGTTTTCAGATTCTGAACGCCCTTGGCACGTTGACCCTCAAGTGTTAACTTTATCCCTTGGTCGATTCCACCGTTGAGTTCATGATGAAGGGTGTTCTGTGAATATGGCTGTTAGTAAGGCCATCAACTTATTAGCGGTTCTCAGAAAATCCATTCCTTGTTTAATTACCGTACGTATAAATAAGAATTACGTAGGCCTAAGCTTGTTCCGCTCAAATTAAAACGTTAGGCCGCTACAAATTAATTAAGTGGTTCTCAGGAGCGCACGCGTGGATTTTTTTCTTAGCGCATGAAACGTTTTTTGTGACATTGTCTAAAAACAAAAGTACCAATCAGGCATTGAACAGCACTTTCACCAAACATTGTTATTTTGGAGCCGAGGACCACATCAGCTCTTAACTCCATTTACGTGATCGCCTAGAAACGAATCCAAGGACCTTTCAGAGACATATCACAAATAAAAACTTGATCGAAAGAATGACTTTTATCGAATGTGCAACTTTTAAACGCTGATCATTAAAACATAGGTATTATACTCGACAACAAAACGTAAGGTACTGGTATCATTTTGTTTGGTAAAAAAAAAAAAAAAAAACACCGCCCGCTCGCATCAATTTTTTCTAGCTCCCGAGAACCACTTAATTAATTTTTAGCAGCCTCACATGTTGAGCGACAGCAGCAGCGAGCGGAGCTTGATATTATTTCTGGGAAGGTACATGGCAGTTTCGGGGGGGGGGGGGGGGGGGGGGGGTTGCACCTACAGTGTTGATCCCTTCCTTCCTCCTTCCTATCCCTTTTTATTTTTGTACCGACTCCCGTACATTTTTTCCCCGAATCGTTTCATTTTAGTCTTCTGTACGCCGTAACCGGTGAGAAGACTATTGCAACGACTTTGTCCATCCGTCCGTCGCTTTTTTCAACTTCGCAACAGTACCAGATATTGCCGACCATTGTTTACAACGTCCATTGTTTAATAGACTGCTTCGACGCGTCCATTGTTTACAGCGTCCATTGTTTAATAGACCGCTTCGACGTAACTAAATTAAATAATAACAGCAGTTGTAGTGCATGATAGAGGTGTGCGCCTCAACATTGGAAGTGGAGGAACCGTCAGAAGACCGGTGCGACTAGGCAGTCGCTGTAGCCGCATGTTTTATTCTTAACTACGAGTCCGTTGGTGCTGCAGGTGTAGTAGTAATTGTGGTGTTTGTAATCTTGTTTACAGGGCGTACGGCCGGCCTTTGAAAGTAGTGATATCATTCAACCAGGGAAAGGCTGCCAAGGCTAATCCTATTAGCCTAGTTAATCGCACCGAATAATACTTTGGACGTTAAATGAAAACTTGAAGATTGCTCCCGCTAGTAGCAATCTTCTAGTTTTCATTTAACTTTCGAACTATTAGTATAGGTGCGATTAACTTGGCTAATAGGATTAACCTTGGCGGCCTTTCCCTGGCTAAATGATGTCACTTTCAAAGGCCAACTTTTTTCGGAAACTTGGCGGCTTCTCTTATACCGGTTTTGGGTGGATCGTGTTTACAGGGTGTATGCTTTGAACCAGGGTCCTGAAGAATCAAATCAAATCAAATCAAATCAATCACGGAGGGGATCCGGGTGCTGCAGACATAGGGCATTAGGGCTTCGTCAACCAGATGACCGGGACCGGTTGTTAACGCCCGCTACAAAACCCTTTGAACCCCCACGCTATTACAATTAACGCGAACTAAATATGGTTTCTAGCAATGGGTTTTTCACAGTTGGTTTCTAACAATTTCCGATTGCTTTTCCTTAATTACCCGATTCTCGAGAGAAAAAAAAAACATACCCGATTCTCGATCAGGGAAAAAAAAAATCTCTCTCCGGATTGTACTTGGTCAGCATGCAAAATTTCATCAAAATCGTTTCAGCACTTTGGCTTGATGCTGCGACCAAGAAACCCCAATGATTCACTCAATAACAGGGTTAAGATAATTTTTTAATTCTCAATTTTTATGACATTTCCAGGTTTTCCAGATGCATCCAATGGCAATTTCCAGGTGTTTACAAGATGTTTAGTTAATTTTTTTATTAATATTTGTACGAAAATAATCCAACATCCCAGAAAATATCTGTTTAGAGACTAATCCAGACGGGACTAAACGCATTTTCATCACAGATATTGATTGGTACCAGCCTAAGATTTGGTTTATTGAAGTGATATATAAAAAACTTGAACATAATAAAAGCACGAATTAAAATGTTTGCTACTAGCCTAGGAGTTTGTTTATGATCTGCGAATTCAATGGAACTTACAGCTCAGACAGAAAGGCATTTTTTCAAAGTTCCGTCTTTTCCCTGATTTTCAAAAAAATTGTTGTTTTCCCTGAAATTTCCCTGAGACTTTGGCTATATTTTCATTTTCCCTGAGATTTTCAGGTTCTCCAGGTTTTGTCTGAACCCTGAATAAGTAGTTACGCTCTCATCGCTCGCTTCGCTCCAAAAATGCTACTCATTTTAGTGCTAGCTCAGTCTTTTCGATAACGTTACGTTTTTCCCCGCCAAATTATATTCTTAACGAGTGGCACGTCTCCTTTTCTCTCGGTGGTACCTGCATATAAACCATCGCCGTATTATTTTTCATTATTTTGCCGTTTACGAACGTGGCCTCGTGAATTAAACAACAGTCGGAAGGAAAATTAAACATCTCGACGTCGGAGGAAAAATACAAATTTTATGAGCAAGAAATCTCTTGGAAGCAATGAATTAATTTATTTTGTCTTCATCTCCAGAGGAATTCGTGCCGTACTGACTAATTTGCCTTTCTTCAAAGGTTGGCGGTAGGTAATTAATTCAGACTTTGCCAACCCCCTCCCTCTCCTCCCCTCCATCTATCACCACCCCCCCCCCTCCTCTCGTTCAAAACCAGTGTTTTGTCATAGCAAATAAAGAAAACTGCGGTAAATATCGATCCAAACGTAGAATAACAAGAATAAAAAAAAAATGCGCTAGACGGAAACTTGATCAATGTTGTTTACACAGCCATGACCGTAAAGAGGAGAAAATTATCTTAAAGGTCAAATGAGATGGTTTATTCGGGTTTACTACAATAGGTTTTTCTAACGTTCTTAAATTCAAAAAACAAAATAAAAAAACAAAAAAATTAAAATGCGACGCATACAGTATGTTATACAATAATAATAATAATAAAATCATTAAACAGATTTGTTTTTTGCAAAAAAAAAGAAAATTAAAATCCGATGCATACAGTGTTTTATACAATAATAATAATAAAATCATTTATACAGATTTGTTTTTTGAAAAAAAAAAGAAAATTAAAATTCGATGCATACAGTGTTTTATACAATAATAATAAAATAATTTCTACAACTTTGCTTTTTTTGCAAAAAAAAGAAAACAATTAAAATCCGATGCGTACAGTGTTTTATGCATTAATAATAATAATGAAATCATTTATACAGATTTGTTTTTTTTACAAAAAAAAAGTAAATTAAATTCCGATGCATACAGTGTTTTATACAATAATAATAATAAAATCATTTATACAACTTTGTTTTTTTGCAAAAAAAAAGAAAGCAATTAAAATCCGATGCGTACAGTGTTTTAACAATAATAATAATGATAATGATAAAATCATTTATACAGATTTTTTTTCCATTTTAGAGAGTTAAAAAAAAGCCTATTGTAATAAATCAGAAAAAACCATCTCGTTTGACCTTTAAGATAATTTTCTCCTCTTTATTCGCCGGGTAATGGTTGAAGAGACTTGACCGTACAGAGAAGGGAGCGCATAATCCACTTAAGGCCTCTCCAGACAGAAGACAATTTCGTGCGAAACTATGCGTAACTACGTGCCTACAAGGTCAACATTGCAGTATTCGTGTGGTTGGTGTTGCGTTTAAGGACGAATATTGAAGTCTTTTTTACACCATACTGCGTCGGCGTGCAGCCGCGAGCAGCCAGTCTGGTTAGGGCTTTATACACAGTCCGAAAGAGCAGCTAACGTGAATAAAGAGATAGAATAAAAACATGGAAAAAAAGAAATAAAAATGCAGGTTAAATCACCCTTAGTCAAATGCACAATCTTAAAACACCTCGTGAAGTTGAAGAGATTGACCACCTCCAGAGTTATCCTAAAACTACTCTAGGATCGTGCCGAGACCAGCCCAGACGGCAGGGAATTCCGAACGGCCACAACACGATTAGCGAAAAAGTGCTTATAATTATCGCCATTAAAGGAACCATGCGTTAATTTTAAAAGACTGCCCCTATAGTATAAAGATATCATGGCTTAGAGTAAAAAAAAAAAACCTCCCGGGCTCCATTACAGTTTGGCTGAACAGAAGAGACTATGTGACATAAAGGTCAGCCTTGAAGCACCTCATCTTCTGGGCCGATTTAATATCCTTGATGAGATATGGTGACCAGGCCTGGCTTGCATACTCCAGTAAACAACGTCTGACGAGTTGTGCTATTTTTTTTTTTTTTGCACTTGAGATGACGCGAAATAAAGCTAAAGTGGGAGAGCGCGCAAAAGTTAGATTGAACCAAACTCAGGAGCTGGGAACTTTAGGGTTAACTTAGGCTTAGGGAAAATAGGCTTGTTTTAGGTTGGGGGAACGTTTAGGCTAAAGGGGCCTAACCAAAATTGGGCATACTAAAGGCCTAAACTACCAAAAGTCCCCCTAACCAGGAGACCTAGCAGGGGGGAAGGGAGCAGACTGTTGGCTGGACCGAAGGCTGACTGATTTTGCATGCTGGCTCCTTTGCTTAAATATCTTTTGGTAACCCCTGACAACCGCGTAATAACAAGGGTATTATGGGTAATGGAAATTCTACAAGGTTCTAGAGGCAGGAACCGGAAATAAAATTACAAGTTATTGGTGACAAACTCACGGATTTTTAACCGACGGCTGCAAGGGCAGCCCCGAGACTTTTGCATAGTCTCGCTGGACAAATCCTCGCAGCCGTGGGTTAAAAATCGATATCCGTGAGTTTGTCACCAATAACACATTTATATCACGGTTGGGACTTCAAGCTAAATCGTTTTTAATTGAAACGTGTTTGTGTTTTGTGAAAATTGCTTCAAGAGGTCATACAATTTTAGGTTGTGAAGGCGGAAGTGTGTGATAGGCAGACGAGTCCTTTCGTTCAACCTTTGTGGAGGGAGGGGATGGGAGTTAGACAGTCTAAGCGTCGGGTGGTAAGCTTGGAGCTTGCTTGTGTTTATCGAAGTGTTTATCGTGTTTGGAGCGAATAATTCGATATGTGACACAGCAGGGATAAAGTGACATTGCTGGGACATTCTTTGAAAGTATGTAATTCATTTTGTGCGTTTGTCGTTTGAGAATTGTTTAAAAAATACGGTAATAGGGTATCGGTATGATTAAAGGTGATTCCATTTTAGTTTGTGGAGGGAGGTGGTGGTGGGGGGAATTAACGCGGAGTGAATAAGCTTAGATATGAGTGGTTTGTTAGACTGTGATATGGGCCAGACATTTGAGAGTTTGCAGGGATAGGATTTGTTTCCTTTCAAGTAATTAGCTTTGTACGTTTTTATTGCGTTATGTTTTTTTTTGCATGCTGTATTTGGTTGTTGGTGTGTGCGTTCCTGGGCGCGTGATCCGGAAGTATCAAAAGTGTGGGTTATCGGCAAAAGTGTGGGGTAACTTGATAACCCATACTTTTTGTGATGACGCACACTTCCGGTGTGGTTTACGGGATTTAACCTACGGAAATTTCGCGTGGCGTTGAGGTAGCGTGACTTCACAGCCGTGGTATAATCTATATAATAATCCTGGAGGCCGGCTAAAAGGAAGGCCAAAAGGAAAACCGGAAGGACAACAATCACTTCTCCCCTCCTCACTCCCGCATTGAAAATGCACTCTCCCACTCTACCTGCATGCAAACAGGAGGCAGGCATGAATGGTCGATCAATCTGACAAGTCGTCGGGAAGAGTGCCGGAAAAATGTCCCGGGAAAATGTCCCGGAAAATGTGTCCGTAAACTTAATTCATGACCGGCCCCTCTAGTCCATAGTCCATAATCCTCTAGTCCATAGATAATGCCCACCTATGTAAGATTAGAGACATAAGATTAAGCTTGGCCATTGACCCCAGCAAACATGCAAGTAAACAAGCTTCGTGTCATGAGGCGATATGATTGCAATGAGTGGTTGCCTTTAGGTCTGTAGAGATCCAAACACCGAGATTTTTCGTTACTCTTACGTCATTAAGCAAACAAGTGTCATGGGAATATGGCATTTGCATGATATAATAAAAAAATGAATTTTATACTTGCCAATTTTAGTACCGTTTCTTGTCAGTGGACGCCACAGTTAGCGAAGAGCGTTAACTGATTTAACTTGCACGCATATATATATTTTTTCCCTGAACGTAATACAGGTTTTGAACTTTGGTTTAACGCTTTTGCACGTTAATTTGACAGTTTTGTACTTGGATTTTGTACTTGAATTTAACGTTAGTCGATTTAACGCTCTTCACTTTGGATCTAACACACTTGCACTTGAATTTAACACCACTTCAAATTAAAGCATTGACCTCTTCGAACTATTTAGTGTTTTAACGACTAAACCAAATTGCGTACTAGTAAAATTACGAAATAAAAAAAAATTACGAAACAAAATCACACTATTATAAAGTATTACTGCCTACGAATTACAAGGGGGAAAAAAGAAATTACAAAAAAATACAGTTATACTTTTTCTGTGCGTATTAATAATTTCAATAGAATTCATAATTACATAAACCATTAGCATTCCACTCTTTAAAGTATCGTAACGTAGAATAGGTAGGCGCCATTCATTACGACCTTACGTTACTGGTGGCTAAACCATGCGCAATGGCTGTTTGCCGTAACGTCACCATGAATTAGCCAATGACGAACGAGAACAACGGCTGTTTGACCGTATGATTGGACTAGCCCAGTCACGTGATATGCACGTCACAGCCATGGCGCGTGGTATAGTTGTGACATTAAATGTTTAATGAAAGGAAGTCATAATACATTCGTGAGACAGATAAATTTTTTTCCTTTTTAATTTTTAGGCATTAATATTTTATAAATTTCGCTATTTACTTATACTACGTAACTATTAAGTTCAAGTGAAAGTGTGTTAAACCGAAAGCCAAGAGTGTTAATTTGAAATCCACTAACGTAAATTTAAGTACAAAAGTGTCGAATGAACGAGCAAAAGTTCAAAACCCGTAAAAACTAGATCAAAAAAACCTAAAAAAAAAAGAATTAAAAAAGTTAAGGCACGGTGGTGACGTCATGCTAACACATTCCCATGCTAAAATGTAGTCGTCATATACGGTTAATCTCAAAGCCCATACACGTCACTGTGGGTTAATTTTTATAACCAATACATTTTGATAATCAGCACTTTTTTGATAATCTGACACTTTCATGGGGTCTACACAACCCCTAATCCACCACGTGACAGCTCCACCACGTGACATAATGACCTACTTTTCGTAACTACGCAACACAAATTCAACCCATTGCGTAAACAGGCACATTTGCGACTGGCGACATTTTTTGTACCTACCAACACGAAAAAAGAAAGTCGCATGCTAAGCCTAACCCGGCAAGTCCGGACAGTCTGAAAATTAGGCTACTGACACTTTGGAATTAATACACCTAAACACCTACGACTCAAGCACATAGCGTATTTTATACGATAATCTAATTTAAACTATTTAATTAGAAAAAATACGGCCTTACCTCAAACACAGAATTATATAACTGGGACAGTAAAAACAAGGACGTCTTTCCGGACTCCTCCAGACTTCTCTGCAATACTTACCTCAGGATTTCGACTGACCTTCTGCAGACTTCTCTGCAACACTTATCTCAGAATTTCGGCTAGCCTTCTCCGCAATACTTATCTCAGAATTTAGACTAACCTTCTCCAGACTTCTCTGCAATACTTAACTCAGGATTTCGACTGAACTTCTCCAGACTTCTGCAATACTTACCTCAGGATTTCGACTGAACTTATCCAGATTTCTCTGCAATACTTTCCTCAGAATTTCAACTGAACTTCTCCAGACTTCTCTGCAATACTTACCTCAGGATTTCGACTGAACTTGTCCAGACTTATCTGCAATACTTACCTCAGGATTTCGACTGAACTTCTCCAGACTTCTCTGCAATACTTCCCACAGGATTTCAACTGAACTTCTCCAGAATTCTCTGCAATACTTACCTCAGGATTTGGACTGAACTTCTCCAGACTTCTCTGCAATACTTACCTCAGAATTTCAACTGAACTTCTCC
>JAHWFP010138117.1:0-23224 GCA_023313725.1 Lithobius niger | reverse complement strand
ATCATTAATTGCAAAAAGTCTCTTTCTTTGGTGTTGTTTCTTTGCTGTGCTAATGTGCTTTTGTCGCTGTCGTTGGTGTTTTTTAGTAATCGAGCTGGATGAAGCAGTGATTTGGCTGGAGTAATGATACAACAAAGAGCCTGCTGAACTATCTTCACAGGTTGAAAGAATGTAACCATCTTGTTAGCTAGCATGACGTACTGTGACAGATGTTTACTATGCAAATTCAAGTTGTATCATGAAAAAATACACTGTAAGGAAGGACAATAAGAAATGGTATGCTAGAGAAAGTTCAACATTCTGGATTATCACAGGCAATACTCGTGCGTTAGAGAAAAAAAAATGTTCGTATGCTTGGATGCTAATAAAAGACTTATTAAAATCAAATCTTCCCGTAACTGACATGATCACAATCTTATTCTGGGGTGAAAGTTCGCAATGGGAAAAAGGATACAAGTCAACAAATTATGATTAAATTATTATGAACAATCCGGACACTTTTATGATTCAACGGAGCATCTTTCATGATTAAGGAATATGGGTTTATTCCAGGAGTATTAATTAAAATAAAATAATTGAAAGCCAATGTCAATAAGCTCTGTCAAGCTAAATATATTAATAAGCTCATCGTATTCATTCCGAACGCGAGGAAGAAGTCCTCGAACCCAAATAAATAAAAAGTGATACCAGAACGACTTTTAACCCTAAAAAACAACACCTCCCTCTCACCCATTCCTGAGAAAAGAAGAACGTAAATATACCTCATAAATAAAATACTAGAACGTTCAGCTACGAAAGTTAATCAAACCGTCCTCCTTCGTATACTTAACACTGAATCCACAATCAAACTCCGACTCAATATCGGCAAAAACGAACGGAGTACAGTGTTCGTCTCAGCAAGAAAAATTCAAATTCAAATAAAGGACAAAGGTAAAAATAAAGAAAGCATTATAAAGCATCCTTGCCAAGCTAATAATACATTAAAACCCAGCCCTTGATAAAATTAAACACTCGCCATGACGTTTTGGGTGAAAAAACTTGAGCAATTATCCTTATTGACGATTTACTACTATATATAGGTCTACTTTATTGCTATCTTGCCAACTATAGCTGGAGTCCATCTGCTCTTATAAAACAACCACATAAGGTTTGCAGACCAGGTCTCGAATTCTCCATCGGGAAATCGCGGTCGTGGACCTCCTTGTCGCACTGACCACGTGACCTTGTCACGCATTAGGCAGCAGACATTGGAAATCCCGCTTTGCTGTCAACGCCACCTTGTGACAAAGACAGGAAGGGGCAAGGGAGAGAGGACGGACACCTTTGGTCAACGAAGCACCAGCTGCACGAAAAGCAAGACTTTCCCCTCTTGAAGCGCTGTAACTGTCAACATTTCTACTTCATTAAAATTTTTCCACAACGAAAAATGAATACCGAATGGCAACAAAAAAAAAATAAAAATTAGCCTACGCTACGTTGTTTCGACTAAAGTACTGCTTTGATTTTGTGTTTGTATTTTTGCGACTTTGGAAATTCAAACAATAATAGCAATATTTTTTGTATAAACACGAACTTAAAACCCCGTAACTACAGAAAGAGCAAACAATCGACCTATTCTCAGCCCACTGTTTGTTTAGGGGCGGGTTTCGAACCGGCGTCCGCTTGGTTTCGCGACCGGGATTGACCACTGCGGTGCTGATGCTCACTTTGTTTGGGAACCTCTCCTAAAGCTCGTATTGCGCTTGGGACTCTAAGGGCGCATTTGCACCACGACTCGCATTAGGATTCTCGTAGCTAGAATTTAATCGCGATGGCGAAGGTGTCGTTGCCATGGTGACAATGTTATCTGGATTAGCTAAATCCGACATCGTTTGATAAAAGCTTGCAGTCTTACAATCATTGCCAATAGAGCAGTGACACGACGTAGTATTATTGTGTATAACTTTATGTTGGAGCCTTAATGGGTTAACTGCAAGGGGCACTGCAGACAGAAACAGAAGGGCATCATAGTGAAGCCGAGGTTGTGAAGAGTGATTTCCTAGACCTAAAACGCGCGATTTTTGTTGTTGGAGAAAACAACGTTATTTTAAGCCTAAGAAATCCGCTCTTCCGTTGTTTTTCCCTCCATTTTTATGTAGTGCACCTTGTAGTTATGCCCTCCAAAACCCATACTGGTGCCAATATGGCGGCAAATATCACTGATCTATGGGATAAAAAATTCCTCCTGACGAAACAGTTTTTCCAGTCGCTTCTGAACTCACATTACTGACTGTTTTCGTTGCGAGCTGGCAGAGCTAAAACTGCCTCCGTGTTGGAATTTCTAATGATTTCTAGCTTCTAGCTGCAAAAATACAATGTGGCGAGTTATTGTGTAATGCGACAACTTTATCTGGCCCACTAGCTTTTATTAGGTTAATACTAAGTCTGCTGAGCGCCTTTACCGGACCACGCGGCTTTCGAGTTGTCTATACTTAGTAACCATGGCAACGACGCGGCCTTGTGACAAGAAGTATGATGCGTACGGTATGACATCGTCGATTTATGACAACAAGAAAACCATTTTTACTGCAGTACAACATGGCGGACAGATTTCTGAATGTCAACCTTCGATGGTTTGTTTTCGATTCGATAACCCCGAAATGGACGCCATTTTAGATTTTGAATTCTCGCTGTCAAAATGGTGGAGCTCAGTGTGGCTGCTGCTCCTGTTGTTGCAGCGCCATTTTGATGTTTGCTATTATCTTATAATCATTTTTTTTGTGTGACCAAGACCGGAAGTTAACCGGTTGAAAATTAAAACCGTGACCTTGTTTGCACTTGTGGTTTTATTTGCCGGTCAGGAGGCCCCATTTTTCTTGTACCCTTCGACCAAAAATTTAAGTTTTCTCAAGCTATTTATTCTACCGTCGTCTCATCACTGCCAAAAGCCGTGCTTTGTGCGAGAATAGCAGATATTCGAAATAGCAAAAAATACAACAATGTTGGAGTAATGTTTAAAATTACTGCTGCACTTGGCTGTTTATCCTTGTTATTATTTATAATACATTTAATTGTTTATGTATTGCCGCATTCGTTTAGTAGAAACTGGAAACTGACCGTAAATAAATAACGATTGCCTAGAAAATGGCGTTCGGCGAGCGAGAAAGTCTCGTTGCATAAATCCGCCCTAACCGACTCCTTCTAGGGGTAAGGTAGAGAGAGATAGAGCAACCTTTTTTTTTTTAGAATTGAGCATTTATGACATATAAGATAAGATGGGCGCCCAATGGTTTCCACCTTAAATAAATCGACATATTTATTCGTGGTAGGTGATGGTAGAAAATAGCTTTCTAAAGAAACGCCGAGGTAGAGGGACCACCAAATCTGCGGACATACGGCGTGACAAGCCAAGTCAAATAAATCTGTAGTATCCATTTCGTTGTGTCCAGCTGGCAATCCCAGAGAAGCGGCCATGAAACTTTAAATAAAAGTAAATAAAACTTGAAGAAGCGGCATCATAATGGTATAAGCCGAAGGTGCAATAAACGTATGGTTTTGTTGTCATGGTTACACACGTGTATTTCCATATCTATGACTTGTGTATGTCATGGCCATGTTTCATTAAAGCAAGTTTCTTTAATCACGATCTTGCACACTGGATAACAAACGCTGATTTTCGTTCGCTTCGCTCACTCAATCAGCGCACCAATGAATGTAAATCCCTTACCAATGTAAAACCTTCTTCCCTTGCCTTTCTTCCCTACAGTGACAGCTTGGTGTCAAGCTGTTCCTTGTTAATGTTATAACATGAAAAACGTATTCTTTGTTGGATTGAAACATGTTAATTTTTCTGCTACACGTTTCGTAGTATACTGTACAATTTGTGACGTCATTAAGTTTTTTTGGTGGCTGGCAATTTTAAATAAAGTATAAAGGATTGCAAGTGGGTAGCGTTTGATTTTTCCTAATTTTCGTAAACGGATATAAAAGGACTTTGATGTCTTGTAGTGATGATGTGTGCGTTGTCCGTGAATGTGTGGCGGTAATTCAACAAGGACACTTTTCTTATAAAAGGAAATCTTCTCCCATTTCCTGTGTTTGTGAGCGATTTACGTTCGTGCATGCAAGGCACGAGGCGGTATTAGTTTCTTCTGCCGAAAACGGGTTGTTGGGCGGAGAGTGTAGGTGTCACAAGTGTCAACTTGTCAATGGGAGGGCTAACTTCCCCCGACAGGGAGATCAAAGCGTCACAACAGCTGGTTGCATTAATGGCCAAAAGCAGACTCGCCGGGGAATTATTGTTCCTGTTGGACGCAGGGCCTGTCCGTCACACACACCGAGTGTCACTCTTGGCAACAAGAAAGGGCAAGGGGACCTAAACGTCAGATGGCTTTCGTCCTCTGCACCATCCACAGGAGGTTTTTGTGTCCCCAAGTCCTGACCAATGCCTTGTACGTGTCAAAGTTTACAAGTTGAAGAACATGTGAATAAAAAGTGGGAAAAAAATTAGCACACAAATTCTTGCTCTTCTAGAAATGGTCTGACGGAAAAGGGCTTCTCGTGGTCCGGTTGCATGTCGCCACACTGAAGTCCAAAAGGGTAACGTTGGGTTGCCTTTTCTGCAGTTTGGCATACATTCATAAAAATCGTATTCTCACGTAGCTGCGTAGTTGTTTAGTTCGATGTAGCAAGTTGTCACTAGGTGATACTGACTTACGAACTTTTTATATCTTTTTTTTTAACTTTGATTGCGTTTATCTTACTGAGGGATCAATTCCTCCAAAAGCAACTTGACCTTTAATCCATATACTGATGAAGCTTTGTGCCCTAACACGAATTTGGACGGATTGTACTGGTAGATGAACCCTGTATGTACTGTGGTTGTGCATGTACCTTACACAAACTGTGGCCAAAATGCGTATTGCCACTGCATAATTCGAATTCTTGTGGAGGTTGTTTAGCTGGTACACAGCGACATTTACAGGATTCCCACCAAAATACCGAAATACGTTCCCTGAGTTTTCCTGGTTTTCCAGAGTAGTTTAGGTCAATTTCCAGGCTATTTACTGTAATTTTAGGGAAGAAATTTTTTCCACACAGTTTTGCTAGTTTTATATGTTTTTAGGGCTGACTCATTGCAAATGAGTATCCCGACTGAAAGAATTTTAGGTGTTCACACAGAAGTATTGTAAAAGGATACATTTTTATTTTACCACAAATGTCTCTAACAAAATGTGTTTAATGTATACTTAGGACTAGGCCTGAAATTTTGGCTTTGGTTTTTCCGTGTTTTCCAGGGTTTTTTTTGTGAAAAATCGGAGAAATTCCTGAGTTTCAAATGTAGTTTAAATTCCTTCAGTTTTCTAGGTTTCCCAAGTTCTCCAGATAGGGGAACCCTGATTTATTGTCAGTTCACAGTGTGTTCATTCAGTTGGCCATGACTGCAAAACAGACAGGCAGGCAGACAGACGAGTCAGAGCAAAGTGCCAAAATGTCGAGTTAAAAGAATTACAACCAAAGGACATTTGACACTTTTACTTAACCCAGTGAGCAAAGCAAATGTGGTTCCGTTTTAACCAAATTTGCTTCGATCTTTCGGTCAATTATAGTAAAAATGTAGTATCGTCGTTGAGACCGCAAAACCACATGAGTGACATTTTGCTAATTTTTACACGAGCAGCAAAAAACGTTTCATCACTTGCGAGATTTGGCACCCGCAAAAAACAGCCGTAAAATAGAAAATCAAAACCTCGCAACTGAAAAAAACCGTGGTTTAACTACTCTATTTCGCGCAAAATTAATTTTATTTTTTTGGTATAAACTATAGAGGTAACGCTATGCTTTAAACAATTAAAAGTAATTCGAAGGCTTTAAATTGAATTTCCTTGAGCTATATTCAAAGAAATATTTTTAGAGAGCAATCACCACGTACAGTTCCGGCAGGAAGTATTTACAAAACCCAGAATAATTGTTATAGTGAGACAAGCGTCAACAAAGGTATTCACGTGCCTTGGTGTCTGCTGATGCACGATATTTGCTCAGGTTCTTCAATGCCATAATGCAACAATGCCTTTCTTTTTTTTTTGCTATAACGACATTACGTTTGTAAATTTACTTTATGCCGGAACTGTACATTGGAGGCAGAACTTACAGTTACGAGATTTTCCGTGTTTTACAGGTACACGGAGGACACCTACAGTCATCTTTTGATACCATAAAACAAAAATCATGAAAAATACAGTTATGTGGTTTCGCAGCCTCAACGACGATATGTCGTTTGTTTGTTTGTAATTCTTTTTTCCTGTGATATTCTTAAAGTATCAATGAATATAGTTAGACATCAAGTTGGAATGTTCAAGAAAATGGGCGGGTCAGATTTGACCTAATGAACTCCGGACATATTAAAATTATAATAGCCAACTGGTGCTAGGCTCATTTTTTTACCGCAATGAGAATAATACTGAGTATGTTTGGGTTGTGTGTGTGTGTGTGTTCATCGGAATGGTGGTAGATGCATTACAGTTTTGACTGAATATACGTTTATGCGTACAGTGATGTGAGAGTTCTTATATGTCATCAGAGTTGAAAGTGTCGTGGACTCATTGAATTTTTTTCTCTTTTTTTTCGTAGTTGGAGGTCCTCCGACGCTGACCCTCAGCAGTAACCACGACTGTGATAAGCTGACGTCTTCAGGTCGGGGTGCTTCGGGAACTGTCGATGTAAACGACCTCCATCGCCTCAGGCCGAACGTCGTGGACGACGAGGACGATTCGGACGACGACAAGTCCATCTCCGTTTCGATAGGGGGTCACGACCTCATGGATTCGGGGCTGAAAGGCGGAGGAGGAGGGGGACCCGACGGACTTTTAATGAGCGACTCGCTGTCCAGCCCGGCGTCTTCCGTGCTCTCGGAGCCGGCTTCGTCCATACACTCTCCGCTCTCCGTGGATTCCCAACCGACACCCTCGGCATTAAGCAACAACAGCGGAGGCCATCACCACCAGCATCACACGACGCCCAACGACGGTGCGACGCCGCACAAACCCCGCATCTGGTCCATCGTCGACACGGCGACCTCCAACTCGACGCCGGCAGCGGCGGCGGCAGCAGCAGCAGCGGCCGCAGCCCTCGCCCATCACGGCTCCCCGACACACCCACAACCGCCCCCGTTGTACCCGTCGGGACTCGGTGGCTCTCACCACCCGGGCACGAACATAACGAAAGTGAAACCCCTCAGTGCGCGAAGTTTTCGTCTGGACTATGGTTCTCCGTACGGCAAGCCGGCCTCCTGGTTTAACGGATCGTACGCCGCGGCGGCTGCGGCGGCCGCTGCAGCCTCCGCAGCGGGAGCGGCTCCTTCGAGCACGGAGTCGTTACTGAACCCTTTCTCCTCCAAAGCCGGTGGTTTAATGGTGGCGAGTGCGGCAGCTTCTTATTCTTCGCTAGCGTCCGCGCTCACGACCACGACGACTTTGTCGGCGGCGGGAGGCGGTCGGGCGTCGTGTGTGTCAAGCGGAGTGCCCTCAGGACTAACTAAGGGTTTGCCTCCTACTATGGCCGCCCTACAGAGGAATCCACAGCCATCACCAAGGTTCCATGGGGCATTCACG
This sequence comes from Lithobius niger, assembly GCA_023313725.1. Taxonomy (NCBI): domain Eukaryota; kingdom Metazoa; phylum Arthropoda; class Chilopoda; order Lithobiomorpha; family Lithobiidae; genus Lithobius; species Lithobius niger. The sequence continues at coordinate 15,635 of JAHWFP010138117.1, read as the reverse complement.
CTCAACAGCAAGCTCGACTGCCAGGTACATCAAGGTAGGCCTTACTTACTTCCTTTAAGCATTAAGAAAGCCGATTTGCCCCCCCAACAAAAATGTGTTCGTTTCGGTTCGTCTGCACCAGGTATTGATGCTTGTGTACTACATACCCAAGATTTACAGTGTAAACACGGTGTCAAACTCAGTCATAACATCAAGAGGATGTTTTGTTGTTAACGGCGGGTTGTCACCAAGCATCTAGCGCTATTTAGCGCTCTCTAGATCTCTCTAGCGCTTGCTTGCAGCGACCGAAGGCAGGCATAAAGAAATGTCTTTCAACGCAACAAACAAGCCACGTGCCTCCTTAATTATGGAGTACAAATGTGATACGTCCTCACCGTACCGTGGGAGCAAGCTGTAAAGATTAACGATACTGCTGCCACTGGATGGCGCCATGGTAGATTCTTTATATTCTACCGTGACGCCTTCTAGTGCCAATAATATCGTTAATCTTTATAGCTTCAAACTTCCAGGTGCACGAGAACGTACCCAATTTTTACTCCGTGATTAGGGAAGCAGGTGGCTTGTTTGTTGTATGAAAAGATATTTCTTTGTGCATTCCTTTGCTTGCAGTGAGCAGGTGCTACAAAGAACTAGATAGCGCTAGACGCTGCAAACTTTCGTTCGCTGGAATCCCGCCTTTAAAAGGCCAACATCGACGATTTATTTTGTCGAATATTTTGGGTCGTGGAGAACAGAACGAAACGGCACCAAAATTACTGAAATGTGTCGATCGGAAGTGTTCAAACTTATTTTTACTTTTGTATATTTTGTATGCAACTATTCTTAAAGCCATATCTTGTGATTGCGTAATGCAAGACTTAAAGGCAGGTGACCAGCGAATGAAAGTCTGCAGAATCTACAGCACTATAAAGCACTTGCTTACATCAAGTGAAGGAATGCATAACGCCAGTTTTTTTTTTTTTTTAAGAAACAAACAAGCCACATGCTTCCTTAATTATTGATTGAAAATGTGATACATCCTCGTTTACTTGGAAGCAAGCTATGTACGTTAACGATATCTCTGTCGCTATATGGCGCCACGGTAGATTATAAAGATTTTCTGTTGGTTGCAACCTGCCTTTAAGTGTTCCTAACGTGGTGACCGCAATTTTAAGTCGGTTGTATTTTGCGTCAATAACTAAGTTGGCTGAAATTCGAGCCTTTCCTGAAGTTTTAAAGCAATAATTGCCAAAAGGAGTTGTGGGGGGGGGGGGGAGGAGGAGAGAAAGGCGTCCTCCACCTGACTATAGATAACTCCATGCTACGCTATGTTAAATAAAAAGCCAAGAAGTGCACAAATATATAAATAAAAAGCACGACATTTCGAGGAATATTTCACCTAGTCATCAGGCGTATAAAATCCACAACAGCTTCGTCAAACACATATAAACACACAAATCATGACTGTCTTAGCATTGGTTGACTTTATTAAAATAAAAAAAATATGTACAAGTGGAAAAGGATCTAAGTTACATCTGACCGAAACAGGCAAGCAACAGGCAACCATTCGACCTTTCTCCTGCGAGTGCAGAAAAATTGGAATGACCCGCCAGTCATGACGGGACGAAATCTTGCTTAGAATATCTAATAACCACTAAATGGAGCTGGGTGGTCTCTCACTTTAGCCTGAATAACATGATTGGCAAACTCTGCGAAATCCCCGTTCCAAATGACCAAGCTTTCATTGGTTTACTTCAAGTAGGCAAGCATATAGGGTCGATGCTTTGGAAAGAATACCAAAGGTTTACATAATTTAAGAAAATAAGGAGCATTATTTCGTAGCTCACTGCACTTTACTACTAAAATGTCGGTCCTTATTTGTTAGTTACGTGGTTACCTTTGGAATTCTTTTCAACGACCCGTACTTCGGTCCTTTCTAATTAGTCAGCAAGCTCGGTGCTCGTATCACTCAACACCCATGACCACCAAACACCTTCTTTGCTTCAAAGGAAAGAGGAAAACATGCCCAACAGCGAAAAGTCATACCCTAGAAATGACGTAGTACAGTAAGTCACCTTCATGCACTTAAGATTCGTCGGAGTGGCATGACCCGGATTCGAACTGGAAACCCAATTCGTCCCCAGATCAGTGACATAGCACCTTTATCGCTGTGGCCGTTCCTCCATTGACATAAAGACGACTCACTGGCATAAAGGTGGATTACTGTACGACGTTATTTCTAATGCATGATTTTTCGCTGTTTGGCTCGTCTTCCCCTTTCCTTTATACAAATTACAACGACTTGTGTATATTTATTTAAGCGTCTTTGTAACGGGCCGAGACGTTCTGGTTTTAGATTCCGTTTTGAAAGAACACGTCGCATCACTTTTTTTTTTGCTGCCACTAACGGATTGGCAGTTGCGTTTCCGGTTGGCCACCCATCACTTTTCGAGACGGATCGCTACTTCATCACGAAACGGTGATCTACTTGCATTATCCTCGATTGGCAGCGTGTCGTAAATAGCAATTTTTGAAAGCTGCATCCGATTAATTTGGCGGGATTAAGAGATATACCAAAGAGATTGGTATAGTAATCATATTCCTATACAGCATGTTAATTTGCAACATTTTCCGTGCATAAATTAAAACGCGTTTGGTTAAAACATGCATACCCGGCTGAGTTTTGTTTCGTCGGCCGGCTTCCTCAATTTACGTAACATAAATTCAGAGAGAGAAACAAAAAAAATAGGACAATGAGCACATTCGTATACAACACCTTGCGTGTTACTGAACTATATACGAAATCCATTCGTCACTGCGCCGTATTTCACCTTGATTTTTTATTCCGTTGCACCTTTCTTTTTTTTCTTCTTTTTTTTGCCCGTTTATTTGTTTATTTATATCGTTATTAAAGTAATATCCTTCTGCATTACGTACACCGTATATTACAGCCGAGACCTCCCAACATGTAAGGACGTCTCCATCTCCCTTGTCTCTCGACCGTACGTATATATATAAGCGCGGCCGCAGAACGGCAAAAGGGGATGGGGAGGGGGGCTCGAAAACCCTGAAAGGGCAAAATGGTACCGTACTTGAAAGTGAAACGAATACTTGGCTATCTTTGAGGAAAGTTGAACAGACAAAAAAAAAAATCACGTGACACGTGCACTGGAAAGAAGTCTCCAACCGTTCCTTGTCTTGTTGGAGAGGACGTTTTAACATTTCTGCGTAAAAAGGGCAACCAGCCTTTTTTTTGGGGGGGGTCCTTAACCCCCTAACAGGGAGAGTGGGGGGGACTTGAGCCCCAATAGCCCCAACGTTGGGGCGCCCTTGATCATACACAAGAAACAAAATAAAAATGACTGCACTAAACTATCCATACCACCAATTGTGTTGATATTATAACTGGCATTTTTTAAACTTTTCCCAACTTTTTTATTCTGCGTAAAAAGGGCAACTAACCTTTGGATAGGGTTGCGGGGGGGGGCGGGCAGTTCTTGGCCCAAATGTAGAGGGACCCTTGACCGTATACGAGTATAACAAACTAAAAGTGACTGCGCTAAACTATCCATACTGGCATTTTTAAAATCTTAAGGTGCTCCCGTAATTTTCGCGCGTTTTTGATAAAAAAAAAAAACAACAAAAAAAGTAGTTGTTCGATAAATTTAGGTAACATTTCGTTTTCTGAATGCTGTCCGGCCCATCTAGACTTTGGTTTTTTTTCTTCATATTTTAACGGCAGTTAGTGGGGGAGAAACAACATTTCACCAAACACTAAACTGTTCACGTTTTAATGATGACTGGGAAAAAAAAATATACGGGGAAAAAAACCGCAACAAACAAAACAAAAAATGAAATTTGCACGTTTGTCATATCTTGCTCAAAGCAAGGCATTATTTTAAATTACAGCCATAAAATAAATTTCACGGAATTTCAAGACACAGCTTTTAATTTCAAGGAATTTCAAGACAGCTTTTAATTTCAAGGAATTCAAGACTTTGAAAAATTTCTCAAGAAATCCAAGCACTCTTCCAGGGACTCCAAGCACCTTGCGCAAGAATCTGATTGCGCCTGGCCAAAACAGCAGTATTAATTAAGTTGCACTGTTTTGGAGTTATCGTAGAGGTAAATACTTGTTTCTGCACCTTCTACACAATGACTGTGTCATTCACAAAATTAACAGAACTCCCGCAGGTTTATTTAGTATAATCGCATGAGAATCGCCACTTTCAACCGTATTTACAACCTCTCAATTATTTAAGAGGTACAACCGGTATTTTCATCGGGCAGTGAAGAGGGAGGGAAGGGGAGGGCTAAACGAAAAAAAAAAATTACCAAGTTCAAACCTGCAATTTAGAAAAATGCGGAGCCGCAAGTGATACAATCAACGCGAAACCGGCGTCAACAACTTCGGTTAGACGACTATACGGGCTGCTCAATGCTTCAGCCACGACAGCTGCTTCACCATAGTATTTGAAGTGTTTCTATGGCATCTCACTGCAGGCCATTAGAGCCAGTACAGCGAATTTTTAATTTAGAGGGAGGATCTTGGGACTATAAAGGAAGTTCTAAACAAACAGACCGTTCAGCGGCTACTGTCGAGTTAGTAGTCGTAAAATATGGCGTAACGCATCTTAATTGCACGTCTACTGGAGAGTAGGTAATTGTTTCTCAAGCAGACCGCACGCAAATCTAATCGTCACATCCCCCGACCCCCGGGTGATGGGGAATTGAGCTGCAATTTATGGCGTTTTATTGTCTATGAAAACCTTGATAGCCAGCAAACAGTTACTTTTTTTTTAATTTTATTTTTTTTAATATATTGTTGTTTTTTTTATATTTGAGACCAACCTTGGAGCTGCAACAAACTGACGTGTGGGGTGGTGTACCATAAATTTAAAGAAAAGTTGATGAATGACGAGTAAAACAAAAACAAAAAACAACACCAACTTGTTGGACAATGTGTCATAAAATAACGTATATTTTATCAAGCTGTTTATATCGCTAATAAAGCACAGAATACAAACAGAGAATGTGCGTTTTGAAGCTGGGTTATTATTTTTATTTGTGTCAATAAAGCCCCCCAAAAAAGTGGCAGACAAGGGTGGCAGTTGCTAACGTATGTCTCTGCAACTTGTGACGAAAAAAATGCAAGCAGTGGAACGAAGTATGTTTTAAAAGAGAAGCCAAAAGCACAAAATGCCAGCACAAGCCAACGTTTCTCGAGCTGACTCCAGCTCATTATCAGAGAAAAACAATTGCAATACAATTAAAATTACACAAAGGTGCGAACAGACAGCCGAATGCAGGCAAAAAAAACCGCCTAGATTCAAAACAGGAATTCGACAAATTTTAAAAAAGAAGAATTCAAATTAAAAATAAAATTTAAAAATGGAGGAAGAGGAGAGTGAAAGCACAAGAAGAAGTGGCAACTATAGGGCAGTGACAGACGTAGTATTATTGTAAATAACTCTATGGTGGAGCCATTTACTGGGTTAGCTGCAAGGGGCACTGGAGGGGGAAAAGAAGGTCGTCTTACTGAAGCCAATGCTATTAGGCTGAATTTCTTAAGCCTAATAACGCGCGATATTTGTTGTTGGAGAAAACAATGGTTTTTTTTAAGCCTTAAAGAAATCCGCTCTCAAAGCACTGTCTTGACTAGAAGTGCCGTTGTTTTCCGTTACATTTTAATCTAGTGCACCTTGTAGCTATTACCTCCAAATGGCGTCTCGTAGCTAATATGACGTCACTTGACGCTGCTCTATTGAGTGAGTGCCGTCTGGGTTTTTTATTTGTTTTTCCTTGGTGGTGAACGTATTCCTCTTCCTCTTTTTTCAAATTTTTTTATTTTAATTTTAAATTCTTCTTTAAAAACAATTGTTCGAATTGTTGTTTTGAATTGGGCAGTTTTTTGCCTGCATTCGGCTATCTGTTTACGCCTGTATGCAATTTTGAGTGTTTTCTTATTTTTCCCATGACAATGAGCTGGAGTCAGTTCGAAACGTCGGGTTGTCTTGATATTATGCTCTTTGAGCTGCTCTTTTAAAACATCTGCAAGCTGTGTGCGTTTTTTTTATTTCTTTCGATGACGCGCGGTACGAAACAGCATAAACAAGCTTTTGATTCTGTGCTGTTGTCTGTCTGCGCCCAACTGTCTGCTTGTCCATACGCCCGGTAACTTTTGAACTATGGTACGATTAATTTCTAATATTTATGAGCAGTGCGTTGGGCGCTCAATCCAAAGACCAGGGTTTAATTCCCAGACTTTATTTCTAATATTTACAGCTAATTGCATGTTTTAAACCTTGTTGTAGCTGTTCAATGTTTGTAATTCTGGGGGGGCCCCCCCCCCCAAATTCCACCGGCAGTTTGTTGTGCACTGACGTTAATTCATATGGCATAAGAATAAAAAAGGCAAGCAGTGCACAAACATACAAAAAGCATGACGTTTCGAACTTATTTCACGTCATCATTAGGTTCATAAAATCCAGAGAAGTTTCGTCAACGTGTCAAAAAAGTACAGTTCATCCGTTGACGAAATTTTTGTGGTGTGGATTTGACACACCTGATGACGAGGTTAACAAGTTTTGTTTTGGGAAGTCAAGAAACCACGACAGTTTTTACACTCGCATCACACATTTTTTCGTGTGTGAAGCGATACTAAATTTACTATGCGATGGAATCTTTACGCGAAAGGATAGAACTATTCGGAATTTAGAGTACTACAATCCTGTGGTGGTTTCAAAATACATACCTACACGTGGCAGGGCCCACGAAGGATTCTAACATGTTTTTGTAAAATGGATTAAGAATACAAGTCTTCGTCGTCGAGGTTACACCAACGACAATAGCACGGTTTACGAGAAGTACGGATTGTTCAGAAGAAATTTAGTTGCTACCGTGCAAACAATGACAGTCATTTACGAGTGACATTGTTATAACATGAGGGATATTCTCTTTCAATGAAAAAAAATAAAAGCTGCTATAAGTATGTGTTGTAGAGTCTTGTGTACAACGTTAATCTGTTACCAATAAGAATTCAGGTTCCCCTCTTCAAGAATTCCATGTTTTTGTAAACGGAATACCCATCAAAAATAAACAAGATGTTGTAAATATAACAAAATTTCAAGAATCTCTCTCCAACCACGGAAAATGAATCTAATGTGCTAGAAACAATCATAAAGAAGTAATCCATAAAATTGACGAATTAGACAAAGATTTAACAAACTAAATAAAGCAACAACACCCAACCACTACACCCACAAAAAACAAAACTGGATCATGATCTCTAACTACATCAACACAACCTTACGTAACACAAATGCACATATGCACTCACACTGTTACGTAGGCTACCTACCTCTAGCAAACAAACCGGTGTAACAAAGACAATACTAGAAAAAAAAATTAAAATACCAAAACAACTACGTTTTGGAAAACGTTTTATGGCAAAACTCATAACTCACAAGGATACTCAGACAAGAAAGGGTTTTTTACAGGTTAATGTAACTTCCACACTTTAAAGAATCAAAACACAACAAGCCCGTAACCAACTCAATTTTTTTTATAACACTGTACAACGTAATACGGATTAATAATAGGCGGAATTTAATTAATGTAGGCCTATGTGTATGTGTGCAACAACGACGTAAAGATGTCACGAGTGCAGAGACCGAATTTGAAAGGAAATGTTTTTTATTCTAGGTAGTTTGCTACAAACTCTATTAGTTACAAATGGATTGTCCCGCCCAGCACAAATATTTAGGGAATAATTAAAATGAACAGACAAGGCATCCATGTTGCAACGCTTGACGTGAAATTCTTGAACCATTTCAAGACGAACTACTGTAAGCATTTGTCCCAAATTGGTTTACGGGCGTATTGTGATTAGAATCTCTGAAGTGTGGAAGTTTAAAACCTGTAAAAACTTCCTTCTTGCCCGTGTGCCTTATGTGTTTTGAGTTTTGTCCCTAAGTTTCAAACCCACCACAAATCGTCGTCCATAGCGTACTGTATGGTGTCCGCGGCCTATCTTGAGTTCTCCGCAGAACGAACACAGATAATCGATTGTACGTTTTCAGTAGCAGGGTGCCTTGTTGATATCCAAGATGGTTACAAAAAACAATGGCGGCCATCGATGAAAGCCACCCCCTCCAGGAAGACGTAGCCGCGCACACAATAGTTGTTTTGATCTCACCCGGTTATGCTTCTTTAACTTGTGTTTCATCATTTTTGCAAGTATTGACGTTGATAACATAACTGGAGTATACATAGCGGGGTATAAAGTCGCAGTAGCGTGCACAGACCTCCGAAAGGGCAGGGGCAAGTTCTAGTAAAAGGGGCAAGTTCAGCTAATTTTTTCCTGGGGACCTTTTATTTGTTTTTTCTTTGGTCGTGAGGCTCTTTTTGCTCTCATTTTAGCTACTCACTGTCTCTTTTGCCCTTTTGTGCCCTTTTCCCTGGCTATCTTCTTGCTCTTTTTGCGTGTTTAGGCCCTTCTTTTTGTTTTGCTGGCTGCAGCACCAGCATATATAAGGCAAAACAAAAACAAAACAGGGCATATTTTTTTTCCAAAAAAGGGCATTTATTCAGGGCAGTGGGGGGGGGCCCCCCGTGCATGTCACTGTAAGGTCTCATTTTGTAATACTGTATTGTTTGTTTTATCCAGGTGCCTAAGGAAAAAACACGTTTTCCGAAAATTAAAATAGATACTGTTCCTACCTTATGCGCTTGTGGTTTCATCGCCTATATATCAAACGATCTTTCGTACTTAACCGGAGCAGTAGTTTTTTTGGAAACATCGTCTTTCCTTGTAGGCTACTTTATGAGTATTTCCACTGCACCATTTGACTTTTATTTAATAAAATCACACGTATACCTTCTGCATACATTTTTACTACCAGAATAACACTATAAGTACACGAAGAGTCGTAAAAATTTACTTCCGCAATGCTGTGTAACCTGTCATTCATAACAAATTATATAACACTTGACTAAATGCGACGTGACGAACTGAGGCTAAAACTGAAGTATAGGCCTGTTGATTAATTACGATTAATTCTTTTCCGGAAAACCTACGCCTAACAAGTTTTATCTGGTGTGGCAGCCGCTCCCGTTTACCAGTTTCTCGTTTATTGGCGCAAACCGACGAACTATTTTAAAACGAAAACCAGACGTCAAATTACGCATTTGGAAAAATGATGAAACCAATTAACGTCTGCTATATAGACGGCCACAGTAAGAAATAATTGAAAATAGGCATTGATAGACCAACGGGACTTCGCTGGTAAACGTAGACAGAACGTTTCGACACAGGTGCAAGACAGAAACAAAGCGATATGCATGTCTGTTGATTGTACATTACTTTTGATTTATCGTTTAGGGCCTGGTTTGAAATTAGTCTTAATGTACAGCAATTTGAAGCTATTTTAGGCAGCAATTGAAAATTAAAGAGTCCTTATGGAAGTGTCAGTCTGTTAAATATAAAAAAAAAAAAAAAAAACCGGGTAAAAGGGTTCAGATGACTATTCCTTCAGAAGACGTTAATCAGCGACACTCCACGACCTAGCTGTCGACGCGCCATTAAACCTCTTCCATTTTCCCAACCCCTATACAGGGCGGTTGCAGACGGACCGCAAAACGCGCCACAATCGTAGACGCAATCTTTGGCGTTTGTGGCGCATTTGTGGCATAAAAATCTCAATCGGTGGCAAGACAGGTAAAAAAAACCATGGGAATGTTTACTGGGGCTCTCACACACAGTGGCGCGCTTGTGCGTCTTTTGGTAGAACGTCCCCAAATCGCCTGCAAGCGCCCCATACTCGGCATTTTCAGCATCACGTTTTGACTTCAGTGCCACACAACCTCTTGAGTGATCGGTTGGCTCGTTAAGCTAAGTACATCAGTTGGCTTTGTTTCGACGTTTGCTCTCGAACGGGGTCGGACTCGTTGGGAAGTTCGGTGAAAAGGCCACACTGCGCGTTTGTTGTCTGAAAGGTCCCGTCGATTCAGAGGCGCTAGTTGTGTCGTTTTTGCAGCGATTGCCACTCGTTTTGTGGTCCGTCTGCAACCGCCCTTACCCTCTCATGTGTGTGCAAGATGTCTCTGGTTCGAGACTGACCTCAGCCATCATTAACATTTTCGGGAAGGGCCCTATGATGTCCCGTGCTCATGTCGATTGTGGCATGTAAAAGATTCTAGGAATTTCCGATTGGCATTGACTACAAACCTCCAAAGAGCACACGAACGCGGCCTCCACACGAAATAAACAGTTTCTGTATAGCAGTGCATTATTTGGTCACAGACTGTGCACTATCGTGGCCAACTCTGGATAATTTTCCGGACCTACGAGGATTGGAGGTTTCCCGGTTCAAATCCCCGGGTTTGCCCCTCCCTTTGCGAAATATTTCTTCTCTCAAAAAAGAATGTTCAAAATTGAGCCGGTTCAGTCGCGCAAGCATTAAATTGCTTTGGTTGACTTAAGGTTCAACGAAATTAACTAAAAAAAAAAATAGTAAGCCGTCTTGGCTTCAAACCCACCCTTTTTGTTTCTTTTTCGTCCTTTTGCGTACTTCGGTGAGCACACGGGGGATGTGGGGGGTTCGAATTCATTTAGGAGCGACACTGCACTGGCGTTATAGGGGGAGGGGTAGTGCTTGAAAAACATTGACGAAATGAAACATTAACACCACACCAAAACATCATTCACTCCTCAACCATGTATCGAATGTATCGACATTCACTTTTATGGCCATACAAAACTAATATTTTATTTATTTTTTCCTAATGGCCATTTATATTCAACCAAAGAAGTGCGAGGGATAGCATTTTTGTTCTTGGGTTGGCATCTGTAGTCGTTTATTCTTTACCCGGACCAATGCATTGTGACTGAGGTTGGCAGTAATGACCTAGCTGTCGGCGCGCCATTAAGCCTCAATCCCCCCCCACTCCTCTCATTTATTCATGGGGTAATTGCGTTTGGGTGGGGGGGGGGGCCCCCCCCGTGCGGGGGGGGGGGGGGGGGGGGGGGGGGGGGGGGGCTCACTCCGCATTAGACCAGTTGGGAGCCGGGCACCACTTTCGCTTAGCATTTGTTTCAGTGCAGGACGCGCAGCTATATGCTACATTCAGTCGAAATACGTAAATTGCCATACTTTTATACGGGGTGGTGAGGAAATTCTCTAGGGACTTCTGTTAAGGTGTTGTTGTACTAAAAGAGGAATCCCATTGTAGTTGTGCTTTTACATGTTTAGCATTTGAGAGCTTCTCGCTTTCTGACCAGTGTTGTGCTTGTTCCTTCGCGGTAAGGTGTTGCACTAAAACCGCACAATCCAGGGTACACGGTGGAGATACAGTATAAGGTGGAGGCTTAATTCTTTTGATGAAGTATCGGTTGCTTTTCCTGTTCTGTCGAACGTTCAATTCAGTAGTTTTTCTTCTTCTCCTCCATGTTTTAAAATTTGTGCGCCGTTTTTGGGTATTGTTGTTTTGTTTGTGGCAAACTACCAACCCTCCTCGGGTTATTATAGTTAAGCCGTTATGGGTTAAGTGCCAACACCTGTTGATAACGGATGGGAAAACTGTTTTGGATTTAGCCAAACCGAACAACAACTGGCGGCTGGTTACCAGTCCACCCCAAAATGGAAATAGTTACTAATAATCAGGAGTGAGGTGCAGGGTGGTTCACAACTTGCCTCTGCGTGATATTGCAGGCGGTTACCCACCAGAAAAATTGGTTGGGAAGCAGGCGTGTTAGATTTACTACGATACTTTTGCATGCATGAGTTGTGAGAATCATATGTGTTAGGGCAACTGACCGCTATATTGATACACAAAATGGATACATTGGTAGAAATATATCCTTTATCTAACTACCAAGAACTGCTGTTAAGCCTCAGCGTGAACTTCCATGTTAAACGTCAAACCTTGATACTCTATAGTTCCCCCCCAGAATTCATATAGACCAACGAAATTCGGTAGTTGGGTTCGTGCCGTAACTATATCACTGCTTTTAAAACTTTTAATGGTAACAACCGAACCGTTTGGCCTCCACAGCATGGCCATTTGTTGTTATTGCTGTTGTCGTTTTTGGGACTCTTTACCCTCACCTGGAGATCGAACCAATGAACCAATTTTCAAGTTTTATAGCTTAAAACGGAAGTATAGGAACAAGCCTACGGCCTTTCGAATGATATTTTAATGTGACTACAATATTCTTGTTGTTGTTGTTCTTCTTCTTCTTGGGTAAATTTTGTTCTCGCCTACAGATCGTACCAATAAACCCATTTGTAATATTGTAATTGTAATATTGGTTTGTTGCAAGCGCAACCGGACCTAGTGGTCACTGACTGCCATCCGATGTTAAACTAAAAAAAAAAAAATAAAAAAACAAATGAAAAAAAAAAATTAAAAATAATAAATAAATATTAATTACATAAGTTTAATAGTTTAGAATTTTAAAACGAAGGCGACTGTTAGGCTGCAGAGAAAGGGTTGATGGTATTGGGTTGGGGTCACGAATGCCTTACCACCAAGGTATTTTCAATTTTTACAGCTTAAAAAGTGGGTGTAAGGACCACGGCTTTTTGAAACTTATTTTATTGTGATTGATTCATTTCAAAAAGCGATAAATTGAAGCGGAAACGTTTCTTGCAACTTGAAGATGCAATTTTCGTAGGTGTGAATTTGAATTAAAAAAAAACGGCTTTCTTTGCCGGATCGGGGGGGGGGGGGGGGCGGTGCGGGGCGGTTTCTGTAGTCTAGAGTATTTTAAAACAATCAGCGTGAATTTGAAACGTTTTCTTGCGTCTCAGGGATGCAATTTTAACACGAATTCATTTCAAATATTACAATAATTTTTTTTTTTAACAAGGGGCTCCTGTAGTTGGGGCCTTCCCGGATATCCCTGGGTTCGAGTCCCAGTCGGGGAAGCTTTCTTTCTTTCTCAAGTTAGTTTATCGGTAGTATCACAAGGCTGTTCTTTGGCAACGTTTCCCAACCGGTGAGCCGCCTCTCCTTCCGGGGGGGGGGGGGGGGGCAACTGCATGGGTGGCGCGAGCCACTGCCAGATCAGTGGTGAACAGCATGCATTGCAAAGTTTTCGTCAACGAAAGATCTAATAGCTGCTATCAGTCATTTTTTTAAAACCTTCATTATTGTGACGATTTTCAAGACTTAACAATATCATTCATTTAATTTTTTTTTAAAGTTACACAGCATTGCAGTGTCGCATTGGGCCGCTCGGTAACGCGGGTATGAACGGGGAGGCCCCTCCCCTCCGCCCCCCCACTACAGAAGAACTTAAAAACAAATTTTTTAATAAAAAAAAAACCATCTTGCAGGCCAAAGTTTGAAATTCACGCCTATTTTTTTAAAAACACCATAGCTGCCTCCACTACATGAGGTCTTTATGAAAAAAAAAAAGAAAAAAACACTTATTTTTGAAAAAAATGAAATGAATTCATTTGGAAATTGTATTCCTAAGTTGCAGAAAAATGTTTCAAATTCAATAAGCATATTCTTTAAAATACGCTAGCTGGGCACTGCTAGAGATGCTTACAACATCTCCCCCAGGTCCCATTAAGAGGGTGCCCCCCCCCCCCCCCCCCCCCCGCGGGAGCTCGTAACAAACCCTGCAGAACACACTGTAGGAATGGGGGGGGGGGGGGGGGCGTTAGTCCCAATGGGGAGGGACATTAGAAAAAGTTGGGAACCACTGCTTTAATGCAGGCTGTCTGCTTTCTTACCTCTTTACCTTGTGGGTTATTGTTTTTTGAGGAAAAGTGTTTAAAATAGGCTAAACAATGCTCTGACCCATAAAATTACGGTACGTAGAAATCTCACTGAAGATTCTTGTTTACAAGACATGCTTGATTAAGCCTTAGTCATCCGTGGCGCTTATTACAACGTAATAAGCAAATAACCTGTTGTGATTGTTTTCCCGGCTGTCTACAACACCCATGCAACGTGTATTTACTTCTAAAACAATTCGATTATTACTATTATTATTCGAATTCAGAAAGTGGAAACGTAAAAACTTTCCTTAAATCCTTTCGGCCACGGCTAGCTGAAGCGTTATTAGAAATGCGTAAAACTCTTTCTTAGGCTGGTCTTGTTTTGGGGGGCATGATTGTTCTAAATATGGCACCTGGGGGTAGAGGGGGAGAGGGGCACTTGTTGATTTTATGGACGTGTAGTGCGAACCAGAGTGTAGGAACTTCTCATCCTGTGATGAATGTCTGTCAGTCTGCATTCACGATAACTTTTAAACTCGTTATCGATCTCCATGTGTCAGTCCATGCAATTTTATTGAATGTTGCGTAGATGTGACGTAGTTGGGTCTGGTGGCCTGGTCGTAATGTTCCTCGTTGAGATGTTTAGAACGAACAAATTTGGTTTTCACGTTCTTCTTCCATTACATGGGCTGGCAGCCTTAACTCTAGTCACTGAAATGGTTCGTGGAAAACGACTGCTACCGTGCAAACAATGTGGAATTACGACATTGTCAGCCGCGGTTAACGTTCCGTCATTATTGAACGAGTATACAGTCATCACTCCCTTACGATTTATTATTTTCTAAGCCAAAAAGGGTAAAATGGTGTATTTTTCTGCAATTTTTTTGTTTCTTATTACAAGAAACCCATCCCCTTACATTACGGTTCACACTTCCGGTCCGACACTTCCGGTCCGAATTGTTGATTATCACCATCGTGATGGTTTTCGTAGGTGTTTCCATCTTCCGTCAGTCTTAGCGCGTCAATTAGGCAATAAGTCTGCCCTCCTGTCCGGTTTATTTGTATTATTTTTGCAGGAGGTACAGATCTGCGATAAGATCTAAATTTGAGGTTTGTTTGACATCTCTGTAATGTGTGGCGCAGTGGCAACCCGCACCACTGCACTTTGACTGAGGTTGGAGCTAATGACCTGGCTGGTGACACGCCATTAAACCTCAATCCCACTCTTACCTTTCCTTTCATTCCACATTTGGAATACACCGTTATTTGCCCCTTAAAATTGGCAAGCACCCATTGTTGGTATACCAATTAGTTGCGGCTTTTTCGTTGTTGTTGCAAACGTTTTAAATATTGAGGCTCGTTAATAAAGTTGGCATAAAATACTGCTATTAGCTGTGTACGTAGTTGTTCGCTTTGGTAAATTGTTGTTGGTTCAGTGTTGTTGTTGGTTATTTGAAAGCAAGCCACTGGCCCATAAAGCCATCTCTGACTGAAAAAGACTGAATGTTAAGGTACACGATGCGTCACGTTCTGCTGAAGACGTTGAAACCACTGCCTTATGAAATGTTTTACTATCTGTTGGATGAATCGTTTTTGACATCATTGGTCCACCATAGCCACGTTAGGAAAAACTACGGGTTCGTATTGGGGCAACCAAGAACAAAAAACTGAAATATTATGAAACCACTCAGTCTCATGAGTGTTCAGTTTGGGGATGAGGCATTGTGAAGCTCTTTCCCGATATGTTGTATCAGGAGCGAATGATGTATACACTCCTGGTTGTATTCACTGGAAGGGAGAGGGGGGGGGGGATAAATGGGGGTTATGTCAATCGTCTGTCTGGCCCGTTAATACACGATCCGATTTTCAAGCAATCAGCGTGGTGTTAGGAACTACACCCTTCTTCCTTGGTTAAAAAAAAAA
>JAHWFP010138114.1:0-42589 GCA_023313725.1 Lithobius niger | reverse complement strand
GGGGGGGGGGGGGGTCACTGCACTGACGCTCACACTCTGGGCTTCAACCGCAAAAAAAGACGTGGGTGTAATCCAACTAAATTGAACGAAGCATTTTGCTGCCATCTACGTCCATTTACGACATCTTTGGCGGGATGCAGAGGAAATTGCTAATGTTTGACCGGCTGCCATTTTGGATGGGCTCGTCGTATCAAGACTACGTATATTTAAAAGACTTAACGCTCGGTTTCACGTAGCATGCTAGACGCGTCGGCCAAGCATTGCGCTGAACTGAAAGCACGAAGAACGAAAAACTCCAATCGTAGCATTGATTAATGTATGCGAGATGCACAAAAACATGATATTTTCTCATTATTAGATTTGCCGGTGTTGCAGAGCTAAACGATCATTATTTTACGGTAATGGTGACTGTTCTTGAAGTCTTCAGACGATTTACTGCTACGTGAAAGGATTGTTTAACACATTTTTAATGAGAATTGAAAACGCCGTAGCGTATCATGTATCCACCCAAAACCAAAACTGGTAGAAAAACACGCCAAGTTTCCAAAAACGGTCGGCCTTTGAATGTAGTGATATCATTCCACCAGGGAAAGGCTGCCAAGGTTAATCCTATTAGCCAAGTTAATCGCACATACTAATAGTTCGAAAGTTAAATGAAAACTAGAAGATTGCTACAAGCGGTAGCAATCTTCAAGTTTTCATTTAACGTCCAAAGTATTATTCGGTGCGATTAACTTGGCTAATAGGATTAACCTTGGCGGCCTTCCCTGGTGGAATGATATCACTACATTCAAAGGCCGACCGTTTTTGGAAACTTGGCGGGTTTTTCTACCAGTTTTGGTTTTGGGTGGACATCACAAGTTTCATAGGATTGTGAGCGTACATAAGGTTACACCGTCTGTTTAAGATGTTTCAATCCCATTTTTGCACACGTTGGATAGCAATCGCTGATTTCGTTAGCTTCGCTTACTCAATCAGCGCATCCCCTTCAGTTGTTTTGTTTATCCCTGCACCTTCCCATTATTTTTTTAAGATTTCGTTCACATTTAGTCATGCAGAAACCCCCGAAGGTCGCTTTTACTAAAACAGCAGAACGCGAAGTATTTTATTTTTGGGTTATTAACAAAAAACCCATAGCTCGTGTATGCTCGTATTGTTGTGTAACCATAATCTAATGTGCATCCCTTTATTCTTACGCAATCCACGGCAACGTTAGCCTAATGTTTCTTTATTTTGTCCTTCGTTACAGTTGAGTTTTTAGTTCGTCCAGGCTTTTACAATAAATCTAAGGACCAGTCTTGATTGTTCAAGCCATTGTTGCTTAAAATCGTTGGTTGCAACTTGGAAAAGAAACGAAATTTAAATTCGCAGGTGGCGAATTTCAAAACCCTCCCAAGCATTTGTCCTGACCCCTACAACCCCCAAACCAACAAAAGAACCATCGTCAGATCACCATGCATCCGTGTGCAAAAGTTCAGGTAGGCCTTCTCAATTTTGCGCTAGCCATGAGCAAAAAGTCTATAGGATTTAACATGGGAAAAATCTTATTAGTTAGCTAATTAACTAGCTAGCTAGACAGTAACATAAAAACAACGTTATTGACGCATCTTTTTCTCTATGATTGGTGGACACTCACCCTTTATATTTTAGTTTTTCTTAATCTCTGACCCTTCCCCTTACATTTTCCACAATTTGAAACATTCTGTTGCATTGGGATTTATCCTCAACATGCCAAAATAAGCTTTCAGTTGCTTACAGTTAACAGACACATGTCTGGTAGTCCGCCGCAAAAGGGTTTAACGAGCGTTAACCACTCCTGGTTATCTGCCCGAACCCCTAAGGCCCTATGTCTGCAACAGCCAGATTCCCAGGCGGTCACCCTGGGAATCTGGGAACCCTGGTAGTGAGCCGCCTTTTTATCATTAACAATTAATTTTTGAACAATCGGATGTCTACAATGGGATTATCTACTGTTACTTGGCGGTGACACACTAGCGTGTCACACTGTGTCTAGATACAGTCCAATACACACGTACAAACCTTGGTTGCTCTTCTGCTTGAAATTCATGAAATTAAACCTCTGGAGGCTTTGTTTTGTCGTCGAGTGAAAAAAGAGGTACGTAGCACGAAGCCATTGTTGTTAAATTTTAATAATTTGGTGTCAATGCAGTGTTTTAAGTCTAAAATCCGAGCATCGCGTGTCACACGTACCTTTCACAGTTCAGTCCGCATGCTAGAGCAGTTCATTTTTGGGGTGTAATTAGCGCGACTGGTGGCAGAATCGGTGGCTAACTGGACGACGCGTCGAATTTCTAACGTTAAGCCTGTATGTCCAGGTAGCCTTGATCGTATCGAAGCTATCGTTACGGCACTTTCTAGCCTAATGAAGACCTTTCAAATAAGGTTTTCCTTTTGAATTTCTTTGTTGGGGCCCCCCCCCCCCCCCCCAAGGGGGGCAGGCGTAATACCGGTGTCACGAAAAGGTAGATTTATACCTTTAACCAAACTTACATTTCCAGAGTTTTACTAAATTCTTTCATCCCCTTAAAAATTGTGAGGGTGTTCTGGGACTTTTGGGATACCCTGTATATTGAATTTTCGATGTACACTACGTAGTTACATGTATGAATGTGGGTTGCTAATTACTTTATAACTAAGTTTATCATGCACTCATGCCTTCTTTCTAAGGAAGGGGTGGGGGGGGAAGTGGATATGCATAGCGTGTGCTATTCCCTTACATCACTGCCGTCATTTTAAAAGATGGCGGCTGGAGAATATTCAGTTTATTCTTGGGACTAATTTACGAGCATCCAAATTCCAAATTCCATTCCCGCGTTTACTCCAAGATAGATACAAAAGAGGGTTCGTGTGAACAAGCCAGCTGAAATAAAACTACATGCTGCAAGCAAGACTCAGAGCTTTAGCTCAATCGGCCTTGTGAATGATTCCTGCTAAAGTCGATACATTGAACGCAGTGAGACCGCAGTGTACAGCAATCAAAGGACAAGACGGAAAGTCACTCTAAGGCCTCGAAATTCGGTCCTTTCACCCGGATTGGAGAATACTTCATCTTCACTGCTGCTGGATTCAGCAAGCGTGGTATGTGCAGGGAGGGAGCAACATTTTTACGTATATGTAGCGATTTTTATCTGTGTAGTTGGATTTAACTTATTTTTTGTGTAGTGAAGCTTCTTTTTGAACTGCCTTAAAAAGTTGGAGGCCGGGAAATTAAAGCTTTTATTTGTATGTTTGTGGTTCTTATCATCGCCATCGCCATTCTGACGTCATATCTTGCATCCGACCTATGTATCAAACCTTGGAGATACAATCTCATTGCTGATAGTAATACCTCTCAATACTTGATCAGCAGGTTTTGGAAGCGATGTATAATTTTCAGAGAGTAGACGTCAAAACGTTAACAATAGTCCCAAATGATACCAGCAATTCTATCGTGACGCATTTTACAAGGCAAATTTCTTCTGTCGTTAAAACCAGTTGAAGTCATTATTTTAGTGTTAACCTAGACGACATCGCTCGCTCCACTCGACGGGATTTCGTGTTGCACTCACAGGCAAACAATCCAAACAAAACCCTTTTAAATCAGACACGTTGGTCCATTGAAATCTTCATCCGTCTTTCTCTTAATGTGATATCTGCACAAATAGTGCTGGAAATTGAAGATCACGATTTTTATGGGAAAGGTACGCCGAGTAGCACGAAGGTCTATCTATACGTATTAGTGCATTTCTTGAAAAAAGAACAGAAGATTGGCCATACGATTACATTTGTACTGTTCTGAATTAAAGACATATCGGTCACATAATCTGTTTCAAGTTACTGGCACACATCGTTACTGATATACCCCACAGATAAGAAACGACTCTCTCAGGATGCGTACGTCATAAACAAACCCTGAGAATTTCCGAGGAATTTCAAGGCCAGCTTAAAGCCAGTTTCAAGAATCGTTGCATATTAAATTATCTAGACACACGCTAGTGTGTCGCCGCCAAGTAGACGTTTTATTGTTGTTGGAGCTTAATTGTTAGAGCGTAATCGTTAGAGTGTAATTGTTGTCAGATGGCGGCTCACTAGCAGACTGTATTTTAACTGAAACCAACGTATACGTGATTTCAGCATACTGGTGTAAATTCCCCATGCGGTAGAAATCTTTGTAAATCGTTTGAATCAGGTGTCTTGGTTCCAGTAACAAAGAAAAACTCAGCACGAAAATGTGGGAACGTGTCCTTCATGGAGAGAAAGTCCTCAATAAACGTTGATTTGTGTTACTGGTGACTAGTAACTAGTCCGCAGGCTCCCATGTTAATTCTCATAGGGTATAACGACACGTCTACAGATCATTAGGGAAAGTTGACAGATCGGCAGACAGGTAAAGCGTCATATGGGGAAGTGCCTTTTTCTAAAATGGGGGTTGCAGCTAGAAGCACGTGGTCCTGAAGTGGCTCGTAAGTGCAAAAGTATTGTTGTAATCATTGTTTGTATTGTCATCCAACAGTAGATTATAACTTAAGTGTTACACGCTTATCGTTTCAGTACCTAATTGTCAGAATTCATTGTTGTTGCAAATAGGTGGTTCACTAAGAGACGGAGTATCTTTTATTGCAAAGGTTTGGTCGTTTTTTTCCCCACCAAATCCAAATCGTTTTTTTTTTTACGGTACGCGAATTCAAAATGAATTATATCCCCCACGACCCGAATAAATTTCTCATTACTGGTTCGATAAGACAAAGGAATTGATTACGTCCTTGCAATTATCATACTGTTACGCTTGTTATTAATTTATTTGGAATGACAATAGCAAATGTGAAAATTATGAATGAGAACATTCATACAATAAAATACCTCCAGGAAAAAAGGAAGGGGCGACAATTACACCGTGGGATTTTTTGTACATTCACAGGCCTATGAAAGTCGTGATATCCACCCAAAACCAAAACTGGTAAGTGAAGCCGCCAAGTTTACAAAAACGGTCGGCCTTTCAAAGTAGTGATATCATTCAACCAGGAAAAGACCGCCAAGGTTAATCCTATTAGCCAAGTTAATCGCACCGAATAATACTTTGGATGTTAAATGAAAACTTGAAGATTGTTACCGCTAGTAGCAATCTTCTAGTTTTCATTTAACCTTCGAACTATTAGTAGGTGCGATAAACTTGGCTAATAGGATTAACCTTGGCGGCCTTTCCCTGGTGGAATGATATCACTACCTTCAAGGGCCGACCGTTTTTGGAAACTTGGCGGGTTTTTCTACCAGTTTTGGTTTTGGGTGGATTATTATTACAGCGATTAATTTCATTTCATCAAGACCCCACACTATCAAAATTCATCGCAATTTGAGAACAGGAATTCCCATTTTCAAGGTGTGAAGTTTGTTTTTGCAAATTTAAGTCTTTCCAAGGAATTCAAGGCTAACTGAAGAGATGAGATAAATAGTGAGTTGAGTCAGCTAGTCAGTCCATGTGTCTAAATGAGCACCAAATTCCTCCACAACTCCCAGTGGATTCGTTTAATTCTCTTGACCGACATATCCCTCTGTTGTTTGGGAGGCGAGGGCTGATTGCTCCACAAAAAATAGTTATTGAGCTGCCCAAAGTGTAATTAATGAAGTTGAAAAGTGACAAAGTGAGCTTCTCTCGTTGCTTGACAGGTGGCGTTAATTGGTTGGCGAAGGTGGAGCCAAAAGGATGAATGAAAAATCCGAGCTGAGTCATGGACGGACCCTTACAGCTTGGGGACCAGATCTGCAACATATTAATATCAAAGCGGCATGCTCCTACATACACATTCGCCCTGTATAGGTATATGTCAGGCGGATGAGTGGAGGAAGTATCGCATCTATTTTGTTGATCTTAAGACAACACAAAGTAAGCTACTAAATGAAAGCACACAAAAAAGTCCAATTCAGCAAATCGGAAACAAAAAAACCTATAACCAATATTTTGTACTTTAAGAAATCTTTGAATATGGAATTATAACCCACAATTGTTTTTAAAACGAATTTACAGTACCTATAAATAAAAATATAAGAAGAAACAAAACTGGCTTAAAGTCCCATTATTGACAAACTCATATGGTAAAAGATATCTTCCACTTTTAACACCAGACATTTTTAACAGAATAAATGAAAATCTACGACAAAATAACTCCAAATATACTATGAAGAAGGAAATCCAAAAATGGCTGTTGTCAGAAAAATAAGCAATAAGATAAATTTGAAATATGATTTGTAAATAAGGCGGTATTGTGATGACTAACAATTGGAAATATTAGGTACACAACAAAACTACTAATCAACATAGTCTTGATGTAAATTAAGACTACGGATTATATATAATTTACACTGTTCTGTTGCTTGAGATAATTTACACAATGTATCTGGCACATACAAATCCTTTCAATTTCAGGCAGTAAGTCTAATAGAGATTATTATTATTATTATATTAATCTTCGATTATTAACTCGTGAGATGGAATCTCAGCAGCAATCCTAAATACATAAATTTAAATTTATTAAAAAGACAGCCAACGTTTGTCTTCAAAATGACGTCTTTCATCTGTGGTAGCATTTGGTACAAACAAACATCATAATGGATGCACAACTAGCAGAAAACAAACTTGAAACAATTCCCGACGCATTGTGATTGTTTGTATCACATCAAAAAAACAAACTGGTAAAAATGCCGCTAAGTTGAAAATGGTTCGCCTTTCAAAGGAGTGATATCAACAGTCCAAAACAAACCATTTGAGAGTTAGAGTAACGGTTAAATGAAGAAGTTGACCATTGCTACTTTTGTAGGTAGTTTAGGTTTTTCATTTAATGTTTGAATGGAAACGCAATGGAGCAACATCGTGAACAGCTAAAAATGACAAGTGAGCAGTTATGATGACGAAAACATTCATGTGCCGTCGTGAATTTGGGAACTTAACCCGGTTCTTTTGGCTTGGGCATGCGTATTGGCTTCAATTCACAGCTTCACGTATGCACGAGAATTTTTATTCGAAATTGCTTCTCACTTGTCGTTGTTAACAGTTCACAATATTCGCTCCATTACGTTTCGTTATTTAAGGGTTTAGCTGTTACTACATTTTCTTGTTGTATGAGGATTGTGAGCAATCTTGTTGTATTTACTTTGAAAACCGCGCAGACCTGTAAGTCGCTCTTCGATCAATTTAATCGCGCTCACTGGCGTTTGTGTAGTATAATTCTCGACAGTGTATTGATTACTTTTATTACAACTTAATGACGTAGGTTTTGCATGTTTGACCATTCACCTAGCAACATGTTTTAAACATAAATTTTGCATCAGCTGAAAAATCAGCCACTGTTCATTTTAGTCATTAAAAGTTTTGAAAAAATAAATATTACACCGTAATGTTAGACCTCTACCACTTATGTTAAAGCCGAAATTTCGATGCTTAATTTCTCTGGTGTCTTTTAATATTTTTCACTCAAATTAAGGATATAAGCTTTGTTTGGTGTGGTAAACATGTGTCCGAACTTTTATTAGTTTCCGATTTGTAATATCGGAAATCTGTACTTGAACCGGAATCGTGATTTTCATGTTTGGCTTGTTGTTAGCACGACACGTTTCTATACGCTCTCTACAGGTCAAACAAACTATTCGTTCTATGGTTGTTAGCTCATTTTACAGGTGTTGCTCAGTAGATGTGCCCTTTCCATAGGGCCTTTCCTAATTGGCCAAGCCTTTCAGGTGATAGGGAGGGAGAGAGAAACTTTTATTCAGGGCCCTGGACCGTAGCCATGTCCACGAGCTAATAATAATCTACATCAACAAATAGAAAACAAAAGAAAATGACATCACCACTCCTACTAGAGGTTAGGGGTTAGGGAGTTCTAAACGACCAGATTGATTATTTTACATTGTTTTAAACATAGTTATTACGTAACAATGCCAACCAGCAAATGTCAGATGCAAGACGTAGACTGAAGATTAAAGGGTTAATGTATCCACATTGGTTCGTGCAAACCGTAATTGATAAGATAGAAAACAGTAAAACAACCTAATCTAAACTGCATGATACGCCAAAGTAGCACGAAATAAAAAAACAAAAACGAACTCGTTTGATGCTAAAGTTTAACTGATCCGAAGTCAAAACAGCAAAGGAACACAAATAAACTTTTCTGTCAGGTTTCAGATACAGCAGTGTTGCTGTACTGTTTAGTCCACGTGAAACTTGCATTACTTTCCAACACATTTCCACGTTTTCAAGGACTCGCACGAACCCTGAATTATCTGTAGAGTTGTGCTTAAGCACTAGACCATTAGTTTTTAAACATCGATGTCGTTTAACCAAGAAGAATGCACCAATCAGAAGATGATCTTTCGTGTGAAAAAGTGAAAATGGTAAAAACATTTGAATACAGTCACTAGTAAGATTTCACGTGGACTAAACAGTAAAGCAACACTACAGTATCTGAAACCTTACAAGAAAGTTTATTTGTGTCCCTTTGCTGTTTTGACTTCGGATCACATTAATCCTTACCGTAAGCATCAAACGAGTTCGTTTTTGTTTTCTAATATATATATATATATATAGCCTACATCTGAAGGACCGCGATAGCAAGCCTCAGCAAGAACTCCATGTTAAACATCAAACTTTTAAGCCCTATAGTTGCTCCAGAATTATCATAGGCCAACGAAATTCGGTGTCTGGGGTTGTGTTATAACTATTTCACTGCATTAAAAATTTTAATGACAATAATAGGTTCTTGTCATTAAAATTTTGGCCTCTTACAGCATGGCAATTTGTTGTTGTTGTTCTTGTTGTGACTGCCACCACCTGGAGCTCAACCAATGAACCGAATTTCAAATGTTACAGCTTAAAACGTAGATATGAACACGGCCCAGGACCTTTTGAACGCTGTTTGAATGTGACTAACACTCTTGGCGCTGTTGTTACTTGTTGGGAAATTTTGCTCTCCCCTTGAAATCGAACCAATTAACTTATTTTTACTTTTTATAGATTAAAAAGTAAGTATTAACAAGGGCCTTTGTATGCTATTTTAATGTGACTACAATATTCTTGTTGTTTGTTGTTGTTTTATGTTTTCTGTCACTAGAGTTGACGAAGTTTCGTTAACTTTCGTACAATGAACGTCTCAAATAGCTCAATATCCCTCACTTCATGACAGGTTTAACAGAGGTGATCTTATGCTTACCTATCTGATATTGTCGGGTTTCTTCTCTATTAACACTTCCTGTTTTTTTACCCGCAATTTCCACTGCAACCGGGGCCACAGCTTAAAATTGCTGGGTTTTGTTTCTAGACTTAACTGCCGATAATTATCTTCTTCACAGAAGTTTGTCCTTGGAATTCCCTTCCGGAGCACATTGTTTCGGCTTCAAGCCTTGGCTTTGCAGCATCATCAATCTAGTCCAATCTAGAGGTGGAACAAGTGAAACCGACTTTTCAATTTTTGTAGCTTAAAACTTAAGTATTAAAAAGGCCCATGACACTTATTAATTCTAAGGTGATTACAATATTATTGTTGTTGTTGTTATTCTTGCTGAGACGAGAGTAAAATAACAGATAGTAGTCGTAAAAATAACGCTTAAGCGTGTAAAATACTGGATGTTAGCATTAAAAAAACCTAATGCTCTAAAGGCACAGATGCAAGTAAAAGACATGTAAGCCATCAGTGTTGCGCTAATACGCCAAAAAGAAGCTCCGGCTCGTTTTTTGGAACGCTGGAGATTCTTTTACATGTATTAGTGCGATACTCTGATGGCTTACATGTCTTTTCCTTGTATCTCTGTTCCTTTAGATGCAGAGTTCCTTAAGTTGTTTTAAGACTTACATCCCTATTTTTACGCTTAAGATTTTTTTTTTGCTATTAAACATATTTTTTCCCCAACACAAAGCGAGGTCAAACGACGTGCTTAGAAATCTAGCTTCCAAGGAAATAAATAGCAAACTCCAAACGCAGGTGTGTACAAAGATTAACATTCTGTTGGGTGTCCATCTCATTTCTCATCGCCATCTTTAATCAAAAGATTTGGCCGCCAGCGAATGATATTAATAATAAACACTCTTGATTAATGAGAACGTACTCCATTTCCCTACAAAAGAAGTTCTTTGTCTTTACAAAACGGACGGACGTTGTTTGGGCACACCTCCTCGGGGCAACCAAGATACCTTTCGTTGGCGTCGTCGGTAAAACCAAGGCCGTTATACGTCCGCCCATCTGAGAAGAAGGGTAGGGAGGGGGGGGGGGGATTGTCTCTTATTTTCTTTCTCTTTTCTTGATAGGGGGCAGCGGAGCTGACAAGCGTCCCTGGGAAACGCCAAGGTGTTAATTATGTGTCAAGAGGATCATAATTGATTTCCAAACTGGTTTCTCTGCCAGACCTGATCCTCGCAATTAAAGCGGCGCGTGATTTAGGGCCAACGCCGCGACCGGAGAACCTCAATTACCCGCCAATTGTTTATGGTGTTGTTTATCAAAATGGCTGCCACTTCCGGGCAAAGGTGCATTTCCCGTTACAACGAATTAAAAACCAAAATTTGCCACTTGGCGTTCGGAGGCGCCGGTCTTTCGGTTCCACATTCACATTAAGTGGAGTTTTATTCCGTTTGTGCGTGGTGCGATCGTGGTCGAGACCACTGCCCGGCATATGAACGTCGTCATTTCGCCTTAGCGAGGGTTCCCGAACCTTTCTTGGCTCCCCCGTCGGCCTTCCCTTGCTTCCAAAACCAGTTTGTCCGTTGGACTGCTGGCCGGCCGATTCAATTTGCATTGTGACACGTCGCTTATTTGGGGTGATTAAGAGGTGCGTTCATCACACGCCGCTTGCAATTGAGTCATCAGCAGGGCGCGCACGTGCACTGCCAGTCCGTCTGTTGGAAGGGGCAGGTGGGGGAGAGAGGGCGGAACACCTTGTCCACCCACGTCCTGGTGTCGGCTCCTGCTGCGTGGGCGTGGCTGGATGTCTCACTCACGCCGATTAATTTCTCCAGTTGATGTGATGAGGTGTCATATGGAACGGGACGAGTTGATTACTCCGCCCACTTACCTCTCTCTATTCCTGGCCCTTGACCGCCGCCATCTTGGACCCAAACTTCTCAAGTCTTATCTTTTAAGGAAGGCTAAATATTATGTTCTAGCTCTGTTACATCTATGCTATACGTATTATCATATCAAAAACCAAAACTGGTAAAAGGGTCCGCCAAGTTCCGAATGGTTCGGCCCTTCAAAGGAGTGATATCAACACACCAAAACATTCGCCAAGTTAATCGCACCGCTTAATAATTCGAAGGTTAAATGAAAACTAGAACATTGCTACTTTCGGTAGCAATGTTCAAGTTTTCATTTAACGTCCAAAGTATTATTCGGTGCGATTAAGTTGGCGAATGTTTTGGTGTGTTGACATCGCTCCTTTGAAGGGCCGAACCATTCGGAACTTGCTCTCGGACTTGGCGGCCCCTTTTACCAGTTTTGGTTTTTGATATGATATCACTCCTTTTTTAATTGTGTAATAAAGTGCCACGTCAACAAGAAATTGGTTTTCAACAATTTGCTACTACCTTTTGCGTATAGGCCGAACCATTCTCAACTTAGTCACCTCTTTATTGGCTTTTGGTTTGGTTTTACTTTTGTTGTATTTAGTTAGTTTTGGTGTGTTGAAGGGCCGAACCACTCTCAACTTGGTGGCCTCTTCACCAGTTTTTGGCTTTGTTTATTTTGCTTTGTTTTTACACTTGGTGAATTGAACGTGAATACGATTTCTTTGCAACGTTGTTTAGATTTATCGTGATACACTAGTGTGTGTCTAAGAACGCACGTCAGTATACACGTTCTCATTGTCGGAACTTTGGCAGTCCAACGAGAGACGATGCCGACAATACTAACAATGGTTATAACAATATTTTCGTACTTACGCGCCCTCCCACGCCATCCCTGTTACGCCCCAAGGCTCCAAACCATAAAAGCTACGTAGTTCGTATTCGTCCAATTTCATAGCTGGAAATCGATGAGTAATCACCCTATGGGATTTAACATGGGGATGAGCGGACTAGCTAGTTAGTAACACATTTTCAACGTTATTGAGGTGCAGATTTTGCATTGAAAGCAGCATAGCTGGCATTCAAACACGAGTTAATTTTTGTCAGGTGGGTCATTGCTCTCGATTTCAACACAATTTAAGCTTTTGTACCGCATTATTATTTTTCCCCAACTACCTGAAATGTGCCCAACTATGCTTCAAGATATAAGACACTGACGCAATGGCGTCGCGCTACAATGGTTTACAACCTCGACAATTGAATTAATGTGATGTTTGTTGTGATGTTTTTGCCTAACTTGGCGCGACACACTAGCGTGTGTCTAGATATTTCCATGTTATCTAAAAGAACCTTAGCTGTTCATACAGGGTGCTGTAAAGCAGTAATGGTTAAACCCATCACGTTATTCAGTCATATGATACAGAAGTAGTCAAAGGGCTTGCAGCCATATTTCAGTGCAGCATTTTCACCCAATTGCTAACTTGCGAATTCAAAGGCAAGCACGACAGAAATAAAACTAGGGCGTCATCTGTTATATTGTCGACAAAATAGAGCAAAGCGATTATTAATCACACAATGTTGCATAAACATTTATTTTGAAAAATTTAATGTTGAAACAATAAATGGGGAGAAATTATGGGAAAGCGCAAGGTTGTCAACTAAATTAACCCGTCTTGCATTTAAAACAGAGTTGGTGGCTCATCTTTTGGGATGCCTCATCACATCTTGTTTCTTTGTCCATTTACTTTCGTAGCGCATCGCTGGATTCTCAACAACTTGTCCGATTTCACTTTTTTTTTACAAGCCACCTCTGGGTGTAACGCTATCAATATGCAAAATTTGGTTTTAATTGATGCAGTCGTTATTGCATGATGCGATTACAAATATTGCATTCGAGTGTATTCATAAACGGAACTATTCTCTAATTGTTTATTAACCATACAATGGCATAGATACTAATAATCGTTTAATCAACACTTAGCTCTATTTCTCAAGACACTTCTTCATGTGGTCAGGGGGGGGGGGGGGGGCAGGAGAGTCAAATAAGCGATCACTTCTCGGAGTGTCGATAAAAAAAATGAGTAAAACACTTAGACTTGTAGGTTCAGAATTGTATAAGTCCAAAAGGCAACGTAAATAGGTTTGCATCTATATTTAGTTGTTATTTCAGAGTTGTACGTGAGGAGATTCATCCGGTTCAATTTATTAAAAAAAAAACAAGTGTGTTTAGGTTTCGGTGTCGGTTTTGCTAAAAAATACACATTAGCAATAAAATAAGGTGAAATTAAACGAACAAAAGTTTTCCATTTACCCATTGTCACTTATCAAAGAGTTTGCAATACCATGTGTAACAACCATTGCATTTGCTTCTTGTGGTTTAAACTTAAATAACCAGCAGAAAAAAGTCGATTTCCACTTTCATTACACTCGAATACAAAAAGAACACAATAGAACACGTCACATTCGCTGCGGAGCTCGTATCTTGAGTCAGTCGTTAGCTAGCATGGCGGTACAAGAACAGTGGCGTCTTTATCAAGCAACGGATATTTCTTAGGCCTAAAATGCCTTTTTTTTTCTGGTGTCTTGGCAGTGGCTCCTGCAAATTTCAGGAGGTGGAATTTTTTGTCACGACTTTAATATCTACCGCAAAGCCACCGACTTCGAATCCTATATGCCTGGTATTCCGTGTTCGATGCCAACATTACACTGTGCTGGTGTCACTGCTGAATCTTCGAGCTTGACAGTAAATGACTTAAACTGTGTCAAATCTGCGCTGGAAATGAGTAGTCATGTATCAGACACCAAGGATCATGACGTAAAAATGGAAAAGTCGACATTTTATCCAACCTTCTCCCCACCTTCTGTACACGCAAATGCGTAGAGATTTATATGAATCATTACAAAATGGTGTCTATTAACCTCAATACTATTTGATTCAGATCCTCCAGCAAACTCTGAAACCAAGACTGAACCATCAGGTATGCGAGCATTGCTTTTTTGGACTCTTTAAACATTTGATCTTCACTTTGGAAATCAGTCGTAAAAACATTATTTAAAACAATGCAAGTTAATACTGATTTCTATTAGGAAGATGCTCCTTAACCAAGAGCACTACTATCAATCAGTATATCTCTGAAGCCAGGCAGAGTGAGGCAGTCCAAGATGATGGTGAAGATTTTGTAGTTAATACTTTCTTGAGAAAAAGTAAATCAAATAAGAGCAGTTTCTGGTCACTTCAACGACGTAAAGGAACATGGGAAAAAAAAAACAGTTCTCAACTGGCTAAAATGTACTGTATATTAGCAAGTATGCCGGTTGATTCCTTGTGCGCCAAGAATAAAAATCAACCGGTACAACCTCCAAATCACCATGGTAACAACAAGAACCCTCATTTACCAAGGCAAAGCAGTGGACCAGGAAAACTATTAGCCCAACAGCCAAGAGAATTAATTTGAAATGTTTTCAATCCAGTTTCGACAACAAGTTCTTCTCCGAACAAACAAGCCCAATGTCATCAGAGGACTACATACAGGAAGATTCCACTTTAAAAATTCTCATCACAGGTGATTCGGAAGTAAAACATGATAACGCATCATCAGAGCTTGAATCTATTGTTTTCCTGGATCACATATTGAGCACATCCATTCATTTTTACCTGATATATTAAAGTTTCATTCTCACACGTCATTCTTTGCAGGGAACTATACAATAATACAAATCTGGATATCCACTATGGAATGACCCAATGCTATAAACAAGCATTAAATTGAAAAATTCATATCGACCAGGCGCAAAAATAGGTCCCATTCATTGGTCTTTTCCAACAATAGGTTTTTGATGAAGCTTCAAAACCTATTGTTGGAAAAGACCAATGAATGGGACCTATTATCCCGCACCCCCCACACCAACCACTCTTTGGAATATAACGGTTACTTTACGTCAGTCTATAAACGAAGATCTGTAAGATTTGTTTCGCTGTGGAACCGTATTTTATACTCCCAAAAACTGATGGCTAGAGATGCTATGCAGTCCCTTGTCCGACATGTCATGTTAGCTTCAGACAGCTATTTGCCCTCCATGTTATGTACCTGCACCTAAAGCATGAAGCATCGTCAACAAACGAACTGTTGAGAATTCAGGCTTTTATCTTTGCCATAAAGATTGCAGATCTGGGAACGGGGGAGGGGGCATTCTCGTCACCATTCCTAAGGTTTTCGGTGGTCCTTAATACAGCCATCTAACAGCGCTGACGCAATGCGAATTCTCCTCATTGAACATGTAACCTAATTTTGGGCTACATTCCTGACAGATATAAAGAAATTGACGTTCTTTTGACGAGTTCGTTTTTTTCGGAGCAATTTGCATCTAACATATACGTATATATTTTAGGCAATGTTAATCAATCTATTACAAATTGCCATGATTTTTCTGCTTAAAATTGCATCCATCAGATATTTAGGATCATAGTTTTGAATTGGCCTAACACGATTGGGCCCTACGCTAACAAGAGGTCATGGCTTCCTCGATCTAGTGTTGGTTGACAACGACGTCGAAAAGTCCAGATGAGCCCGAGATGAAAGGTTGAAAAGTCGAGACGAGACCAAGGTGGGAGGTTCAAAGGCGAGACCGATAGAGAAGGTTGAAAAGTTGAGCTGAAAATGAAATGAAAAGTTGAAAAGTCAAGTTGAGATCGATCGAGATAGGAGGTTGAAAAGTCGAAACGAGTACGAGATAAGAGGGAGAAAAGTCGAGACAAGAACAAGATGGGGGTTGAAAAGTCGAGAAGAGATGAGACCGATACTCGTCTTGCATCTACTGAATCTCCAGCCAGCATAGGATACAGCACCAGGTCAGAACGACTCTTAACACAGCAATGTTCCGCAATAAAAAAAAAAAACAATTAGACCTATATCATGTAAATTAACACGCCAAAAATAATAAAATAAGACATAAAGTACACACTTCTTTTGAGACTGAGCATACATGCGCATAAATACTTGTTTTTTATTGCACCTGGCAAATGGAACTATCTTTGTTCCACCATTTTTAATTTGGTTTGCTCACGGCAATTTTAATTTGATTTTCCTGCGGCAATTTTAATTTGGTTCTTCGCCTCTGGCACTTTTATTCTTTTGCTTCCCACATGCCGCTGGTTGGTTGGTTGGGAAAAGGTATAAAAATGTCTAAAGATTCAAAGTTTTGCGCTTTGCAACGTGAGTTGTAGGGACGAAGAGGTATGTAGGGGGGGGTGGGGGGGAGGCGAAGCCATCTTGGACTGCTATTGAAACGTGTCACGTGACGCGTTTGTGTTGTCGCACGCGGCGCACGGGAGCGGATAAATCAGCGCGAGGCCGCGGGTGACGACGGGCGGGACGGGGAAGGGGGTGGGGGTGGAGAGGGGAGGGGGAAGAGTCGCCGGCGGAGACGCGCCACAAATGAGAATAATGCGCGCCGTGTCACTTCCATTATACAAAAATTCCTCCGAGGTGTTTAAAGCAATTTGGCAAGAAAATCCATTACGGCATAGTGTTAAAGTTACAGCGCTCCTGAGATTCGCGCCAAATTATGCCGACAAGGCTGGGCGCGCGCCTTCGTTTCTCCAATAGGAGGAAAGAGAGAGAGAAAGGGGGAAAAGAGGAGCCTTATTCTCGGCCGGAAGTGAGGAGCGTAGAGGGCATTATGGACGCCATTTTCGGGAGAGTTGAAATTGGGCATCATCTCCAGGGGACCAAGAGGAAATATCTGACGCTCATTCTGATTGCAAGTGTCAGCCTGTCTGTTTATCTGTGGGGGTCTAATTGCCCCCTGCCACCTTGACGTGTAACCAAGGCGGTTTCCCTCCGATTTCCAAACCCCTATTTCTGGGAAATCTTGTTTTCGAGTACCTCTTCGTTGCAAAACAACAAATGCTGAAGTTTGAGAGTCAATGCTAAACGTTTCTCTCGTGTTTGTGAACCGTTAAAGGCCAAATAACATAATTTATGCAAGACGGAAAGCCAAATGGGCTCGAGAAGTGTTAAAGAAATGCGGATGCAAACCTATTTACGTTGCCTTTTGGACCTAAATGTCAGACTGCCTGAGCGCAGAATGGAACTCACATCATTGAAACCAAAGGCCGAAGATGATTCTCCGCTCAGGCAGTCGAACATTTAAGTCCAAAAGGAAACGTAAGTCGGTTTGCACCTATGTTTATTTAAGGGGATTTGTGCTTGTTTATTACGACAATAGACATTTTAAACTCGCTTAAATAAAACAAAAAGAACAATTAAAATCAGTTTCATACAGCATTTTATACATTAAAAATCACAGAATTAGGGATTCGCCAATTTTAGTACCATTTCGCGTCACGAGATGCCATTGTTAGCAGAGCGTGTTAACTCATTTAACGTGTATGCGCCAATTTTTTTCTTTCCCTAAAATGAACAAACATTTGATCCAAAAAGGAAAAAATGTAATATCTTGAAAATGGAAAAGTGACTTAAACTGTAGGTTGGTTACCACACTTTGCTAACAATGGCACCTGCTGGCAAGAATTGGTACAAAAATTGGTAAATCTAATTTTTTTTCTTCATTGTATATTGAATAAATAAATAAATGAACAAAATTGCAATAAAATGCTATGCACAACAGATTTTAATTATATTCTGTATTTAACAGAGTTAATAGTCTGGTCTCAAAACGGGAAAATCATATTTACTAATCCTAATGGAATAGTTTACTGATTCCTAATGGAAAAATCGTCCTGAACAAGAATCCGGTGGGTGTAGTCACTAGCCAGGTGTGAGTTGGATAATTAGAGATAGATAACATTTGGAAAAATGGCAACCGATAAAATTCATAAATCCTAAATGTGCTTTATAACTGATTCCTAATAGAAAAATCTTCCTTAAATCTTCCTTGAATCTGACAGGTGCAGTCAATGAGTTGGACAACTTGAGATATCGGACATTTTTCAAAATGGCTGCTGATAAAAGCATCCCCTCTGTATTTCATCAAATCAATACAGCATAACACTGAATAATAAATAACAGCTGATATGAAAGCCTCTGTTATTGCTTGATATGACTATTAACTTTTACTAACGATATTTAATTTCTTTTTCCGAGGTTTATGTTTAAATGAAGTTGATGTGGCATGAAGTAGGGTCAATAGCAGTAGAAAAGGGGGAAAAAAGCATTGAAGGGGCTGCGGAATGAAATGGCCGGACATTTTCATGAACATACATTTATGGACATGGACCAAGGGAATGTATTATTGGTATCACTATGAAGCCAACAACGTTAAAGAAACAGGCATATAATTTGCATGCTTGCAGTCAAATAGTCGCTGATATCAACAAACTTGTTGATAATAATGGAACAATGGATATGAATATCCGTAGGCAATTGCAGACATGCGGAAGATTCGCAAAAGGTGTACATAACATCTTGACTGCTTCTGAATGATGTATGTACTGAATACGTTAAGTTACTCTACAATATTTGCTTTATTTTGGCATGGTATGACCCAAAATAAGGCACACCCAACAATAACGACAATATCTGTAGGTGTTAAACATCACTCACTAACCTCTATCATCAACTTTGATTTCAAGACATGTTTCAACTTTGCTAGCCTCATTTTACCATCAAACATGAGAGGATGCAAATGTCTTAAGGAACTTTAGCTCTAAGATGCACACATCAATGATGCGCAATATTCTGTTGAATATTAAGTTCGGATCAATCGTCTTTATTTTATTTTAGTTTTCTTTTCTTTTCCGTAATAGCCAATATGCCAACTGTTTTGGAAGTATTGTTATTGAATGAAAGTGGCCAACCATTCCTAAGCTCGGCCATTTACTTCTTTTGTCCCAGATAGATCTATGCTTCTGCTGTGTCAACTTTACCTGACGTAATGTTTGCGATGCGTCCTTTATCATCAAAGGGATCAATACACATTTGCGTCTTCTTGAGAATCTTCCTCCTGTGTGCATTGTCTGCACATATTCGCCGTGTTCCTTCTTTTTTGAATTGTTGCATCTTTGTTCCATTATTGCCAACAAGTTTGTTGATATCACTTTGACTGTTTGCCTGCAAGCATGTAAAGTATATGCCCATTTCTTTACCGTTATTGGTTTCATAGTGATGCCAATTTCCCCTGGTCCTAGATTCTATGAACATGTCCGACCATTCATTCCACAGCCCTTCAGAAGCTATCCCCCCCCCCTTTTTCCTTGCTATTGACCCTACTTCAGGCAACATCAATTCACTTCATTTAAATGTAAACCTAGAAAACAAAATTAAACATAGTTAGTTCACCTGTTAATAGTCATATCAAGCAATAACAGAGCCTTTCATATTAACTACTTTGTGTTATCAACTGTTATGGAGATTTGATTAGATGCAATAGAGATGGAACGCTTTTATTAGTAGCCGTTCTGAAAAATGTCAATTATCTCAAATTGCCCAAACCACACTTGACTACACCCACTAGATTCAGGAGGACTTTTCTATTAGGAATTAGTCACAAAACATTGCATATAATTTATGTTACGATTCTGCTTTTTATCCTTATAAACAAGACGGAAAGCCAAATGGGCTGGGAAAGTGATAAACAAATACATATGCAAACCTATTTCCATTGCCGTTTGGACTAAAATGTCAGACTGCCTGAGCGGGAATTGAATCCAGGACTTTTGACCCCAAAGGTCCTACCGCTTAGCCATACTGACACAGCCAAAAGGAAACGTTCATAGGCAGCATTTAACACTCGCACATAAACATATAATCTGGAAGTGTTTGATTACATGTGTATGTGTGCGTGTTAAATTCTGCCTAAGATCGTTTCCTTTTGGCCGTGTCAGTACGGTTGAGTGATAGGACTTTGACCTTTGGTCTCAAAGGTCGTGGGTTCGATTCCCGCTCAGGTAATCTGACATTTAAGTCCAAAAGGCAACGTAAATAGGTTTGCATATGTATTTATTTATATACCCACTTTATTTACACCCATCGCTATCTTTTGTTTTCTCCATTTATGAGAAAGTTTTAAATTGGTAAACAGTAATTAATTAAATTAGTTAAGTTAAATATGTAACAGTTTGTTAACTTTATGGGCTTGTAACCATTATAATTTTCACGTCTGCGTTTGCCTTAAGTCATTAGTGCTTTGTAAGATCCTTGGAGGAGTTGGCGCCCATTTCAGAAAACCCAGTCTGCACGTAAACGACATCGTACAAGCTACTTGATTGTGTAGAGTCCTTTGTTATGGGACATATCAAGTTAATTATTTTAGTGGTCAGTTTGTTTGTATCCATTCCCATAGCTCCTTCATTTTCTCCCCCCTCTCCCCAATTATCTATCTGCGCAGCCTGGGGCCAATGGTTGGCTCGTGAGTTATGCTCGTGCGCTCTCTCTCCCTCGTCATAATAAGCTAGCTAGCTACGTCACGCCTCGTGGCTTCTCCTCGTTGCCCAACCACATTATTTGGATTGTGTTTTATCACTAAACACGACAAACATTGATACTGGTAAAACACAAAAGACGTGTCATTCTTTTTAAAAATGAGTGAAACATTTAAACTAAAGTATGACGTGATTTAAAAAAAAAACTTGTTGCATGCAGAGCATTTTTTACAGAACAACTTCATCGATTTACCCTTTATTTTACTACCCGTTACCGCTTTGAACATTCCTAAAACTAAAAAAAATATCATTGTGATTCGTTGTTGAGACCATTTTACGTAATTTAATCAAGTTTTTCACATTTTGTTCGATTTTGTTGGCATAGCACTTAATTTTCATGGTGGTGGTGAATGCATAAAAAAGCCAGTACTTTAATTTTCAATGACAGGCCTACATTTCGACCGTTATCAAAAAATTACACAACATCACCATCAAAAACACCTAAAACAAGCATGTATCGTCTTTCAGTTGATAGTTTGATAACCCGTAAAGAACAAATTCAGCGCATAACCTGGTATGAGTCTTCATGATAAAAAAAAATAGGTTTGCATTTTTGTTTTGCCTTGTTTACAAGTTAAGAAGTTGGTGTTTTGCACAAGTTGGTGTTTCTAAAGAAGCCCCATTGTCAATAACACTGCACTTCTTAACCAGCGAAGTGCAGTATTATTTAAACACAAGCAGAGTTTGGCAGATTCAAAAATACTAAACGCACGTTTTCCAAGGGTTTCCTCAGAGAGCAAAGCATGGAAGGGGGGCCTGGGGCCGCAGGGGAGAAGGGCCTTTTTTCCGGGAGGGGGAATACGTCTGTTCACACCAACCGACTCAAATCTTGGACCAAATTTACTCACCTCATCCAAACAAAGAATGACTAAGATCCGTTGCACAGACGTTTTTACGCAATTTAATCGTGTTTTCACATTTTTTACATTTTGTTCGAATTTCATGCCAATAGATGGAACTTAATCATCTCCCGTTCTAATTGTTTTTACTTTAATCCAATGGTGGCTGGTGACATTGGAAAAGGCATTTACTTGGTGTGGAGATACGGATGCGGACCACTGGCTTGTGTCCGTTCTTTGTGAGGGGCCTTCTGGGGACCCCTCAGAAAGCAGACAGTGGGCAATGGGATTTTTATTTTTTTTCCCATTTCGTTAAATTTGTCCGTCTTGGTGAGGGGTTCTGTGACCCTGAAAGGATTAAAGGACGAAATAGAAAGTACTACAACAGCTCTAGGCTAGTCAATTTGCACTTTTACCTAGAAGTAATTGTAATAGAAGTAAACTTTGCTGTTTCTGACCTAGAAAGACATGCTGAGCAACATACTAAAAGTCTAAAAAAAACTAAGTGGTGGAAGAGGTCTAAAATGGCCGCCATCTTGGAAAAAATTGCTTTCGGTTGTTGTTTTTCGCACATATCTCGTGTCTCGTCACTCCCACTACAAAATTGGCTCTGTACAAAATTAAAGTACACAAAATTTCCTACAAAACATGTTCTATTCACTTTTTTTCTTGGAACAATGGTTTGGTTGATATGAAAGCATTTGAACTGTTATCGCACAAAATAAGTCCGTGTTATTACACGTTAAACGTAATACATAATGCACATAATAATGTTAATGTTATCGTATAATCACACATAACACTGTTCCAGACATCTTTTCGTAGGATGGTTGTTCTCATTTGACGGAAAGGAACTTTGTTTTACTGATTGGTTTCAAGCAGTACAGTTATTGTTGTATCGGTTGCTACTAACCTTTATCACCCAAATTCACGATCTCAGTCCTCCTTTAACAATGGAACACGACGATATTGCAACAATGGTTTAGGACTGAGATGAAAAAGGAGGAGTAATATCGGATATCACGCCTGGATATCACGTCTGAACATCATGCTTGCTCCAGATGTTAAAAAGGACGTTACAGCCTCGATTAAAATTAAGAACAGCACCGGAAAGAGCTAGTTTAGCTTAAGCGAGAAAAAAATACTTTCGTTTATTTATTTAATTTTTCTTGTAGCACGAAAACATGACCCTGAACTGTAAAGGTTATTTACGATTTAAAATTACAAACGATGTCACAGCCTTGATTAAAATTGAGAACAGATTCTGTTTTCCTCGTCAGTCTAAACAGTGCAAACTTTTGTTGGTGGGTAGCTCTCACCCTACCCGACTCCACTTGACACACTACGCCCCTTGTCACACTACGCCCTTCCTCTTCCACCCCACGCCACTCCACAAAAATCTTGATAAAGCCTAATGCTAGCCATTCTGACACAAACTTCTGTCATGGTTTTTTTATTTTAATTTTTGAGTATACGTTTATTTATCACTAATCGAGCCCATTTGGCTCTCCGTCCTATAATTTACACGTTTATTGTCTTACCGCATAACTGTTCCAGATGCCGAAAGCATCCGGCATCATCGCACAACGAACGAATACCCATTTAGCCAACAAAGGTTCTCAGCTTTTATTTCTGCTGTGTTACTCGATTCCGAAGTGCCCCACCACCGTTCATACCGCGGCAACGCCGAATAGCCCACTTCAAACAACTTCACCTAAAAGAAAATTGTAACAGAAGTTGTCTGAAGGGGCTATTCGTCGTTGAGTTTCTGCGGTATAAACGGTGATGGGGCACTTCGGAATCGAGTTACAATCAATAAACACGAGCAGAGAGCCTTTCACTAAGGAAAGAAAAAAAAAAGAAAAAAAAAGAATAAGGAAAGAATAACAGTGCTGCCAACAATGGCATGTTTGTCGCATTGTCGACCTTTCTGATCAAAAGAACGTCAGCATGTTTCATTCTTTGTTGTGTGCGTGCTGTGCTATTATTAGACTGAGATCGTGAAATTGGGTGATAAATAGGTTATGAGCCACTTTCCTCGGAGAGATTCAACAATGACTCGGCCGATATTGTTATATCTCACTCCTCGGAAAGGTGGCTGATAACCTATACTAAACATGCTACATAACGCACATACGGCCGTACTATTAATTTTAGCATCTTCCAAGTACAGTTACTTCTCCAGCTGTTGTACGTCTGAAACAATTAAAAACGACATATATATTGTTTAATATCAACCAAACCATTGTTCCAAGAGAATAGAACATGTTTTGTAGGAAATTTTGTGCACTTTAATTTTGTTCAGAGCCTATTTTGTCGTAGGAGTGACGAGAAACGAGATAAATGCAAAAAAACAACAACCGGAAGCAATTTTTTTCCAAGATGGCGGCCATTTTAGACCTCTTCCGCCACTTAGACTTTTAGTATGTTGTTCAGCAGGTCTTTCTGAGGCAGAAACAGCAAAGTTTACTTCTATTACAACTATTCGCCTTTTTTTTTCACTCAGATTGACTAGCCTACTCCTTTAGTCACAAATTTATGTTTAAATAAAACGTTTAAAATATGGAAACCGTGCTTAAAGTGACACCATCACCGATTGAAAGTCTGAAGAATCTGGGTACATTGAGCGATTGTTAATTATTGAATGAAAATGTGGTATGTCCTCGTGCACCTAGGTGCAACCTGTAAAGGTTAACAATATCACTGCCGCTAGATGGCGCCACAGAATTTTATATGATTAGCAATCGGGTGATGTTGCCACTTTAAAATAGCCTTGAAACAGATATCAGTCTTTCTGGTTGGGTTTAGGATTGTAAAATATGGTAAAGGATTGACTAAGACTTGTAAAATTGTCGAGATTGCCCTTCGTGAAACATGGCCTCTACAGTATGTTCCGGCACAATTAGCAAAGATTCCTAATACTTAAGTGTTATTTTCCAACTAAAATCCTCTTTTTTTTCCTTTTTGTTACAGGTTTGGTTCCAGAACCGACGAGCCAAATGGCGCAAAAAGGAGAACACCAAGAAGGGCCCAGGTCGGCCGGCCCACAACGCCCACCCGCAAACATGCTCGGGGGAACCCATTCCACCGGAGGAATTGGAGAGGAAAGAAAGGGACAGGAGAGAGAAGAAACTCAAGAAGTTATTAGAAAAACAGCAGAAGAAATTGGCAGCTAAGGGTCTTTCCGTTGACGTGGAAGCACTTCGTGCTGAACTGGAAGCAAGACTTAACAAAGAAAAAAGAAACTCTGACGGAGACGAAGAAGTTCCGTCGTCAGCTCCACCGAGTTCCCAAGCGAGTGAAAGTAGTAGCGGAGCTTTACAAACGTGTGACGCGTGTGACAGACCAAAGGGTCCACAGGCTCGCCTCAGTTCATTCACTATAGAAAGTATTCTAGCTGGGAGTACGGGCTGGCCCCCAGACCCTCCCGTCTCAAGGTCTGCAACGATACAATCCTCACGACCACAAGAAAAAGGGGTGGCCAGTCCAACCTCATCGTCTTCGGACAATAGGAGGAATACGGAACCTGTAGGTTGTTCAGCAACGACGACATCTAGCTGAGAGTGGGATTATGCTCCTTAAAAGTCTTCTGGAAATGGACAATTTTCAGTTGCCAGTGCTCAGGGTGACAAATTCTCTCAGAAAACCTCGCTTCCCCCTGAAGGTTCAGATGTGACTGAAGATGGGGGCAACCAATTGAACCTCCGTGAACAAAGTGTCATACCTCATTCATTGCAGTGCGTGAACAATACTATGAATGATTCGTTTGCGTCATTTGCTCACAACATACTTATTGGCAGGTGTTTCCCTCGCCGCTGTAAATATTACATAAAGTGTTGTTTTTTTGGCGATTCGAGCGTAAGTTTTGCGTTAAATTCACATTATGAACAAGTACGCTATGCAGTACAGAATTACAGAAAAGAGCCATTAGCAAGCACTAATACCCAACGTTTCAAATCATGTTTTGGTTCATTATCGAGGGTAACACATAACAAATTTATAACACTTTTAAATTCCTATGCAGACATCCACCATCACCTGAGGTAAACCCAAGCTAGGATTGGCAATAAACAATCACGGGAAAACCGTGCAACAACATCTGAAAGTGTGAGGATGGAATGCCCTGTACGAGCTAATGTCGGAGAGCGGCACACCCATTGGGGCCAAAATCACATAAGAGCAATACAAGGTCAATACAAGGAAGGGAGGTTTTCGTCCGATTTCGGCCCCTATGAGTGTGCCTCTTTCTAATGGCAATGCACGAAGTGAGGCTCCTCTTCATTTTTCAGGCCTTATGCGCTGATTTTTATTTGCCCCTGGTGGCAAATTTTTTGAAATTCCGAGTTTCATGGCTAGTTGGATGTAATCACAGTTGTGTGTTTGGCTGTATGTGGCGGTTATGCGCAGGGGGAATGGGAAATGGAAAATGGAAATATGACCCGTCTTAATTTGGAAACAATTCAACTTACCTACAAACTCATAATTTCCCAAATCTGCCACCAGGACAAATTAAAATCAGTATGCTATATAAGGCCTGAAGAAACAGTGCCTCAGTTCGTTCATTCCTTAGTCCTTTAGCTGTTGTATGGCTTTGCCTCTCTTTTTTTATTGACAATCCTAGCCTGGGTTTACCAACGATGGATGTTTTCATAAGATTTTAAACGAGTTTTAAATGTGTTGTGTTATGGTGCATTACCATTGATAATGACCCAGAACATGGGTCGAAACGTTAGTTACACTTTTATATGCACTTTACTGGTAATTTGCCCTGCCGGCAAAAATCGTCAGTGCCTTCCTGTCCCACTAGTCCTTTTCTTTTGTTTGTCTAACTCCGTACTCTCTGAAGAAACTGTGCACTGACGCCACTGTGTACCAGCTCAGCCTCCACATGAATTGTGTAGTGCCAGTAAACTATTTGTGTACTTTGTGCATCGAAAAGTGCACAAATTAGTTACTGGCAGTACACAAGTCGTGAGTACAGGCTGAGCTGGTACACAGAGGCACAGAGCCGTGAACATGCTTATCTGTCTGTTTGTGACGATCTAGGTCGTACAAAAATTGCCGTATCGACTTGAAATTTGGCCTGCAAAATGGAGTTAGTGACCTTAGAATCAGACCGACGTCTTTTAGAAAGAATAAATATTACAAAAAAAAATTAACAATCCTAAAATAATAACTATTACTTCAGTTATACTGGAGAAAGAAAATTTCTAGGAATTGAAAAAAAAATTTTCAAAATATTGTCAATGACGATGTTTTTTACAGGATTTCTGAAGCTCAATTGTTTGTTTAAAGAGAAAACAGAAACGAAATTTCTACGTATTTCCACAAAAAAGAACAGTGCCCCAGTCCAGGATGCACTGATGGTACCTACCAAGACCCTAGTAAATAATAAAAAATGTCAAAGAGAGTGTTGAGGCAAGACTTGGACCTACTTTCCAAACACGTACTCAATCTTGAACTCAGACTTGAAATGAAGTTGTAACTATAATGTAGCATACTACTGTTACATTAACGTTGGTTAGCCATCACGGGAGTGTTAAGTAAGGACATAACTCTTAGTTGGGTATCTTGCCGGATAACAGGCAGCACCTGATAATGCTCCCATATGTATTACCTTTAGAGGGTGGTGCCTAGCAAACACCAATATAATAAATTACAGACTCTTAAGGTGGCACTAAAGTGCAAACTCAGTAATGGTAGTTACAAATGGCTAATAGTTAGTGGTACCCATCTGGGCAATGGTGACCACATACACTACAGTCACCCCTCTGAAAAAATTGAAAGGGTAGACTGCAAACTCTTAAAATCTTATGTACGATGTTACAAGCCATGTAGAAATTTACCCCCCCCCCCCCATATTAAAACTTTAGTTACTACTAACAACAATGGGGAGTATCCTTTAATCCGATTAAACATTTTAGGACATTTGCCCATGTCCCCCGTTCCCTCTGGACGCCAAAGTAATTCATACATTCACTGACTGACGTATGACATTACAAATATCGTAAATCTTCTTGGCCTGGTTCTCAATTGTAGCCGGGTGTTTTCCCAATCACGAATTAGTTGTAGCCGGTCTCTAGCTGTAGCCGGTTCAAAATTGCATGATTAAAAGAAAATTATTATTCTTAATGGTTACTGCCATGTTCAGATGTATTAAACAGTAATGTTAAAAGCATTCAGGAGATATGATGTACCGTATTTAATGTCAGACACATGTTCTACATGTATTGATACCGTAAATTTCCTTCTAAATTTTGTAGTAGCTGGTCTCTAGTTATAGCCGTGTAAAAATGGTATGATAATTAACCAGTAGCCCACGCTACAATTAGAGGATATACGGTAATCTGAGGAACAAGACGTAATGTATAATCGAAGCAGAAATGAATCGACAAGGAGAAAAAAGCAGCTGCTCGTTATTCCTGTAACACACAACTACAGTATACATTTCGGTTTCACAAGTTTAAATGCTGTGGCGGTTTTCTCAGTATTCCTGAACAACGAGGTTTAGGAGAAATCCTTCTGAACATCTATTGTATCCCACTGACGAATCATCCCCGATTCATGAACAGTTTCTGAACTGGGCTCAACTCTTCGTTGAAGCGAGGGGATAGTATCGCGGGTGATGATGCTTTCTCGACGGCGCACACTTCCGATACTCAGTGGTGACAAAACTGGGGGCAAATCGTGGCAGCTAGTTGTTTTGAATGACAACATGACATGTTTTCCAGAATCTCAACAAATTTTGATGGAGGTTTC
Source organism: Lithobius niger (assembly GCA_023313725.1). Lineage (NCBI taxonomy): Eukaryota > Metazoa > Arthropoda > Chilopoda > Lithobiomorpha > Lithobiidae > Lithobius > Lithobius niger. Next base: position 14,508 of record JAHWFP010138114.1, on the reverse strand, counting down.
ACTGGGCTATTATGAATAACCGTGCCTTTTTGCGTAATCCTGCAATACATAATACAATCGATGTTGAAAATTATAAACATACCGAATTTTGAGGATCAGAATTCCATTGAGCGGTAGCTCCATTTTTGGAAATCTCAAGCTCTGAAATTCCTAGTATATACAGATTGGTCAAGTTCAAACGATTTCTGGGTTATGGAAAGTAGGTCTTAATAGTTGCAACTGAGCATCTTCGACTTTAAGATTTGTTCTAGGAACCATACACGATGGACGTCCTACATTATGTCCTACAGAAAGCTTTGAAGGCTTGACCCCTGTCATATGATGAGGTACATTGCAAGCTTGTTTTAGGAAATCTAACAGTGTATGTTCTACAAATAAACCTGCAGTGATACTAGCTTTTAATGACAGTTTTAAACTTTTAACTAGCTTTTCTACACAGCCATTGCTACTAGGAAAATACGGGATATTTTTGATGTGCCTTATATTGAATAATATACTTCCCCTCAGCTAGTACATAGGACTTGGAAGGGTGATGAGCCACTGATACCACCCCCCTCCCCTTATCTTGGAATGGGTCTGGAAGGCAAGGTAAGATAGATGGTCTGCGCTACAGAAAATGGTAAAGGGTAGCCTGTCCAATATCCGATAGAACCCAGACACAGTTTTCATGGAGACTGCCTCCTTGAAATCAGAATTACACAAGCAGAAAACAAATCAGATCAGATGGGAACCTTGGACCGACAGCTTCCATGAGCGGTTCAGAGTCAATTTCATACGAGAAAAATAAAAAAAAGGGGCAAATCAACAGATAAGAAGCCGTGCAATATTTTGTAGGCAAGTAGGATACAAGTCAAATTTAAGCCTACGGATTTCCAGTGGTTCAAGTCCCGAGAGCTCCAGGCGAGCTTCAGGTAAAAAGTCACACAGACCTGGCAACCCCTTGCTAAATCCTTGCTTTTAATAGATAGGAGGAACCACACCGGGGTTGCATACTCAAGTGGTGGACGCACAAATACCTTAAAAGCCCAGACCTTAATGCGCAAATTTGCTGAAGTGAAACACCTATTAACGACTGTGAGTCAACTAAAAGCTAATGCTACAATTTTCTCGAAATGGAGAGAGAATTTCAGATCAGTAGTGAACCAGATGCACAAATCGCGTACCTCAGACACCAAGGTACAAAGTAGTGGCCCATTTTGAGACCTTGACAATTTCTGCCTCTAGTGACAGAGTGTGTTCATAGATACAATGGCCGAACCCAATTTTAGGTCATCAGCGAATTTTAGATTGTAAGTACAATTAATGTCACAATTTAGTTCGTTAAGATAAATTACAAAATGCAATGGGCCCAGGACTGAACTCTGGGGGAACTCCAATGAGTAATATACATGTTAGACAACAAAAAAAGCCTTAGCGAGTACTTGTGTGGAGATTGTTTAAGAATGCCGAGATCATTACCAAAGCTCACCACCACGTGTGGAGTTTAAAAGAAATTTGTGGTGGACGACGGACTCAAAAGCTTTCTTGAAGACGAAATAGTCGCAGCATCTGGTGAGTTGACGATCGGCCTGGCATAAAACCAAACTAATCCGGGTGGATGACTGAGAGAAGCGTCTTGTAAAAAAGACACAACATGATTATGAATAACTAGCGGAGTCGCGCGCGTAGCGCGCTCATTCCGCGTCGTCTCACTCCCCTTCCCCCCCTCATTAAGTTGCCGTTCGGTCGGTAGATGGCATCGTATGTTCGCGCTGCTGGACGTTGCGTTCTGGGCGCTGCAGATGCAGATGACTGCTTCGTATGTCCTGCTTGCTGGCTGCTGCTGGCTGCCTTGCGAATTTAGTGTAATTATATATATAGATTGACTCCAAAATTTTGCAGGCGTCTGATGCCAGAACAATACGGTGATAATTATTGACATCCGATGGAGTACCTTTCTTGATACAACCAGGGATGAGCACCACACAGAAGTGAGATGCTCAAGCAAAGGAAAACAAGGGAATTAAAAAAAAAACACGGTAATAAAAAAATAATAATATATTTAGGATGAGATGAAGTAATTCTTGCCACTCAGCCGAGTTTAGCTTTCATTAAAAAAAAGCAATTTTTTAAGTGGCTTTTACTCCCCTATTTTTGAATGGTTGCTATATTATAGCGGAATGTATTGTCCACCACAAATGGGCGTGGTAAAATTTTTGGGATGGACTTAATCAACTTGGGGCTAAATGAAATTGAATGCTCTTGTTTTTATTTTTATTTTTACTTTACATCAGTTGTATTTGCTAAATTTTATAGATATTTTACAACCTCACCATTTCCGTATACTTGGTATCTGACAGTTGGCCTTTCATGTTGGCATTGAGACCATGGCTACCTATATATACAAACAGCGTTAGTGGCAATACGGCGTAAAGGGCATCGCCACTTTTGTACCCTTTTTGTGCACGTCGTGTTACCGCGACTGGTGTTCTGATAAGGAGAAATTAGACAATCAATTTTTACATTCAATACCAAGGCCGCTAAAGTTAATTAAATGGTTCTCAAGAGCACGTGCATCGATTTTTGTTTAGTGCATGGAACGTTTTTTAAGCAAGTGTGTAAAAAAAAATTCCGATCGCGTGTCAAGGCTTTCACCAAACATTTTCTGGATCCGATGACCATATCAGGTAGGGCTCCATTAACATGATCGCCGGCGAAAAACTAATTTTAAGAGCCGTTCAGTGACGTTCTTCCCTGGATTTATGAACCCTTTACAACTATGCTAGAATCACCAAGCGCAACAGCTGCAACTAACGCACGACGACAGAAACCATATGATCGTTTTAGTTTACAAAACTGGTGGAAATGGTCAGCAAGGGCAACAATGGACCAGGAATTCAGATCGGAAGCCTCTCCGGCTGACTGGCACGCCAAGACAAGTAAGAAAGCTAGATAGACAGCAGATTGTTTTCGTCAGTAACTTATTTCTTCTTGTTTTTTTTTAAGTAGCTTACTTTCTTAATTTCTTTGATTTAATTTTGAGAAAGTAACACTTTTAAATAAAATAATAATCAAATTAACCGAATAAAAACGGCTTTGCCGTTTAGAAAAAATCATTACAGTTCATATGCCCATGAACTCACAGCTGTGGAGGTGCACAAATAAAAACGGATTAGAATTCACTCGAACGAAATGGAACTATAATTTGAACTCCAATTCCAGGGAACAAGGATTGTTTTACTCACAAGTTATGTCAGAAAGTGATGCAGTTTGTATTTTGAATGTGTCATAAAGCATTTGAGCCGAATTTAACTCCAGAAGCCTACACGCATAACTCAAGAAACAATAACAGCAGATGATAACGCAGGATTCTGAAGGCAAAGGTAACTGTAAGGTAACGGAATAAACCCCTCCTCCTCCTCCCTAGAGTTTATGTGGTTACCTTCGAATCCCACTTTTTTCATCTGCTGTGATTCTCTCCTGAATTCAGCAAGTAAGCTTCTGGAATTTAATTCGGCTCAAACGTATTAGGCCTACTATTGTATCCTGCGAATATATTATTGTCCCTCTTCTTCATAAGTGTTAGTTTTTTTTTTTTTAAATAATGGTTATACAGCAAAAGCAGTGATGCCACATTCACCATGGAGCTCGCATCTGGAACAAGTCGTTTAGCTAGCTGCATAGCTTAAAAAAAATAGAATGGCGTCTTTAGTCAAGCCATTCTGTGACAACGGAATTTTTAGGCTGAAAATGCGTGATTTTTTTTTGATTTGTTGGCAGCTGATGCAATTTTCAACAAGTGGAATCTTTTCTATTCCGATTTCCAACTCTACTTCACGTTCCGCAGCGTACGGGATTACACATGTTGTAGTTGTTACTTGACCGGTGTCTGGAAGGCTTTACTTCGTGTACATAACACACGAAACGACACAATTACAAGGCGAGCTGCACAATAAAAGTAACTTTTTTTTTGTCCAATCTTTAGATTGTTTGGATGAGTTTTTAGATAGATTGTTTGGGTGAGTTACACTGCCTCGTAATCCGCGAATCTTCTTAGGGTCAGAATCAGCAGTGTATTCACATCGCACTAGTTGGCTCCACCGTCGTTTTTGAACCAGGGTGGCGTTCAAAACTTCATAATGAAATTCCCTGATTTTTCCAGATTTTCCAGAACAATACTGACATTTTACCCTGATTTTTTTTTTCGGCGGTGGAAGGAAGGTGCAGGACAGGACTGAACATTTTTTTTTTTACATTTCACTAAAATCGTCATAACTGAATCACATTGTTTGTTTAAATCAAAAATTGTATTGCCATAACTGGTATTTGTAAACAGTACGAAGCCGTAATATGAACAAAACTAGAAACGGACTAAACACGCAACGTCCCATATTACTTGGCTTAAGGAATTTTCGCTTTATCATCATAAATGAAATAAAAAGGATATGAATTTTACTGAAATAAAGTGAAAGTTTTACAAGTAAAAAGTGAAATCCGAATTAGCTATTCTTTGAAATAAAAAAAACTTTCCGGAAAATGTTGAAAATCCTTGGCTTTCTGTGTATGTTTATCAAATTTCCCGATTTTTCCCCTAATTTTCCAGACTTGATAAATTCCCTGAATTTTCCCGGTTTTTCCAGGTAGAACGCTACCCTGTGAACCTTAAGCTTGTTGTGGCACACTGCTCCGTTCCGACGACGAAGAGAGCCTCCAGGTCCATCGTAGTTAGCGACTGATTGCAACGGATGGCTCAGCACACATTGCTTCCGTCGCTAACTACGGTGGCCTGGAGGCTCTCTTCGTCGTCGGAACGGAGCAAGGTGCCACAAGCATTAAAGGCTACCAGCGACCGGCACATTTCAAATTTTAATTTTTGCTTTTAAACTGATGGCGCCCCCCAATCACGACCTGTAAGCTAAAATTTCTGAGCCTAGTGTCAAGACGGAAGGGTTGTACAGGCCTTAACTCACCCAAGCAATCTCTCCACTCAAAGTTAGTGATCATCATGTCTTGTTGGAACCCTTATCTGGCAACCAAAGAAACATTTCTTAAATAAAGGTAACGAGGTTTCTGAGTCGACTGGCATGGACACAGTCAAATAAAGACCCTTAACAAGATGGCGTCTCTAAGGTCATTTGCTCGAGTCCCGTTGGAGGTATATAGAGGTATTTTCTTTTATTCAAATTCTGCATCAACTTATCAGCCAAGCCTTAAACTTGACTGTGTCCCATCAGCATTGTATTTATTATTTAAAACAAAGGTCCGTTTGACAAAGCTACAATTTCACAAGGGTTGTAGAATGTAGAAGTTAGACGTTTATCCTTGTGCTAAAAAAATATTTTGCTTAATAAAGAATCGTATAGACGTGACTCGAAACGAGACGACGCATTTTAAGTGTACAGATGTACGCCCTATCGGCTTTACACTAATTAATTCACCTAAGGGCCGTAAAAAAAACCGGGTTTTTTCTTGTCATATCTAAACCGTTCATCAGATTGAACGTAGACTGGTTACGACTATCCAGATTAATTTGGTAGTCATCAGGAACTGGTTCCACTTTTTTGGTGTGTTACTTCTAACCGGTTTAAATAAGATAAAAAACAAACCTTTGCTAATAATCTTTATAATTAAATTGTCTTATAATTCTTTGGATTTTTGAATTTGTGAAAATTCAAGATGGTTGGAGAAAATGGCCTCTAAAAATGGTTTTGACCTGTAAATACCTTCATCAGCGATTAAAACAGATCGGTTAATCTTCGGAATTAAATGTTCTCAAGTAAAGTCCTTTACTATTCTGTCAACACAGAAGCACACTAAATTGTGATGGGACTCGTCTCTCAGGCAGTGTCGGATTGGACCGCCCGGGAACACGGGTGTGATGTCCTAGGCGGGGACACACCTTAGCCCAGCGTGGGCACCAAGGGTAATAAACACACGGACTACCAGAGTGTAGGCTACAGCTGATAAGACAGCGAACTTCCTGTTTACTTTTCTTTAAATACAATTATAACAGGAAGTCATGTGATGCAACTTAATACAATATATAATTATGGAAGAGCCTATTAGTAGTTAAAGGGGTATCTTGGTAGGGTTAACATATTGACGTGAAATTGATGGCTGCCATTGTGGAGCACACAAGTGACGACTCCACAACGGGCATCACAGGAGGCCCTTGTTTTTTAAAAATGTTTTGAAAGATTTGAAGTGGAAAATTGCATTGCATTTGTTGTACTGAGGGAAACGTACTGAGGCCATTGTTTCATTAAAAAAAATTGGATAGAATTCGTGTGAAAATTGCATCGCTGAGTTGCTGAAAACGTTTTACATTAACGACGATTTCTTAAAAAAAAACCCAGCTACCAGGGTCCCCTGATCCCCCCCCCCATAGGCGGCCCCAGTTTCAAACTAATATTTTAGAATTAAAAGTGAATTCATGTGTAAATTGTATTGCTAAATTGCAGAAAAACGTTTTAAATTCATACCGATTTCTTAAAAACACGCTAGCTTCTGCGGGCCCGCACCCCTTTCCCCTCCCACTGCAAGAAGCCTTGTTAAAAAAAAATATGACAAATTTGAAATGAATTTGTATGAAAAGTGCACCTAAGTTGTAGGAAAACGTTTAAAACTCACCCCAATTTCGTAAAAATACACTAGCTCCCGGACCCTGCCAGGTGAGCTCACGCTACTCCTCCAGGCTTTCATGCCGAGCCCCCACCCCCTTCCCCCGATGAGAGGGTCTCAGTGGCCCTTGCATTACATTCCCAGCGTGGTCCGACCCCTCCCAATCCGACCCTGCTAGTGCGCATTTCATGTACGTAGTCCTTTTAGTTTCTGATTTGATGTTTCAGACGGATAATGAGGGCAATGTGATGGATTAACTGCACATACTTCTTAGTGTACGCAATACGGAATCCTAAAACTGGAAAACCTAGGCTACAGACCGTTGCACAGATCTTTTAACAACATTTTAAACAACAGAGGACCTACAAAAAAATATAAACATATAAACCGTCACAGGGGTCGTTGTGGGGGAGAAAAAGTAGGAAATAAGGAATTTCGTAAGCCATAAATAAGTAAAAATAAGGAATTTTTCACTGAAAAGTAGGTAAAAATAAGGAACCCCTCAGTATAAATCAGGGGGCCTAATAACAGTAAAAGCTTACTCGTTTCACGAGTAGTCAGAAATATAGCCCAGCTAGGAAGTACAATAATACATATGTCATAAGATGTCTTTTTAATTGCTTGCTAGACTTTCTTAAATAATGATGCATGTAGAAAACCACTCACCAAATTTGCATGGAGGCCGTGAACGTCGTAAAAATACCGTACATCTTTTCACTTTGAATATCTTCATAAAATAATGTCTAATTTGTAAAATACAAAGGACGACGACGTAAAAAGGTGTAAAAAAAACACCCTAACTCCAAAGTCGTTTTGAGATAGTCTTGAAATATAGGGCCTAAGCCATAAAAATTCGTTTCGAACTGGTTAAAATGGTGTTATTGGAATGTTAAAATCGGTCACGATTTCTCGAAAATACAAATTAAATTTTTGTCGTAGGACCAGACATCAACATAATAAATTTTGACTCGCGACGATTTAAGGGGAAAATGGCGGCGGCCACGGTCAACAACGTGCCCAATATAACGTATCTGCAGTGGTACATATTTTTTACGGTTACACTTACACCAATGAAATACTGCTGAACACAATTCTAGCTCATTAACCTTCCTAAGATTTTCTCGTAGTTGAGCTTTATAGACTGGATATAAATAAATGTGCGATAAAACCATTCCGTCGGTGTATCATCACTAACAGCTGGCTCAGCAAGCCCAATACAGAACACTTACATTTTTTATACGCATTCATTGTATCGAAAAACGAAATTACATACAGCAGCTATACGAAATTTAAGCAGTTGAAGTTGAAACGTAATAGTAGGCTAAGCACTTAGTCCAAAATTTATCCTTGGCTCGAGCACAGATCGAGCAACGTTCACGCCTTGACAGTGGACTTGCGAAAACGAAACCGCTGCTCACGATGCGGAACCGGAAGTTATGCTTTTCACCGCGCACGCGCAGAACGCCTCATTGCATTGTAAACAAGCCCGGGACCGTCAAGTGCGCCAACGAAGTCCGTGTCTTATTTATTGATTTATTGAACTCAAATCTTATATTATGTCACTAATTTACCCTTAAATTTACAAAATAAGCGTATGCTGAAAAAAGTAGGGAACTGTACATCTCAAAACAGGAAAAAAGTAGGAAAATAAGGAACGAATACAAAAAAGGAGGAAATAAGGAAAAAGTAGGAACTCTACGACCCCTGCCGTCATCTTACTATTGCTTCTTGTAACAATTAAAATTTGGAGCGTTGTATTAAAAAGAAGTATGATGACATATGGCAAGCCGTTTTATTTAAAAACTTATATTTTCAGATATCGACAATTTTTTCCGGGTATCTTTAATTCAATTTTCGATAACGATAATTTATTTTCCGATATTGAAAATTGCATTATCTGTATCGGAAAATAAAATGAAATTCTGATATCATTAGCTGAATTTTCGATATCGAAAAAAGACAGTATTTTTCTAGAGGGCTAAGTGAATATCGAAAATTGAATTGTCGATAACGGAAAATGAGTTTTTGATATCGTACAGAAAAATCATCAAATTTTTCTGTTAATAAATGATTTTCCGATATCAGAAATCAATTTTTCGATATCGAAAATTAATTCCCGATTCGAAAATTAATTTCTCGATATCGAAAACATCTTAACTTAATTACCGATCGATAATGTGATTTTCGACGTCGAAAATAAATTCAAGATATCGATGAATGAATTGTCGATATCGAGAAATGAACTGCCGATATCCAAAAATAAATGTTTTAAAATCAAACGGCTTGCCATGCTTACGCCCAAACCGACGATGAGTGAATGTTTTATTTAATGCTTGCCATTCTGTCATTTATCCGTGCAAAGCGATATTTTTAACACAGTTGGGGGTTGGAGGAGGGCGCCATTCGCACTTTGAATTATGGGGTTCCCCTCACTTCCCTGAGGCCCTAACCACAGCTCAGCCGCCATCATGGTTCCCCAGGGGCCCTGCCAGCCACCATTGTCCTCTTCTCATGGTGCGCACCATCAACCAATCATTGCGGGTCGCAGCGCCAACTGATGAGCACAAAATGTACTAACTACCGCGTTATGGTCTAAGGACTAGAGGCGACGGACGAGGGGGGGGGGGGGATCAGTAAGTAACCAAAGGAAAAGGGTATTTCCTAGTGAAGACTCATATTAATTAGCCGAGCAAGCGAATCGAATTAGGTCACGCATTCGACCTACTTGAAATTGAATTTTGTGTGTTTGTCTGTTGGGGATACGATAATGTTCACAATTTTTTTCTAATTTGGTTGAAATATTATGGCAAAGAGAGCTTCGGCGCATAAAATTTGGCGGACGAGGTCAAACCTTACAGTAAAGCTACCTACCACCTTTAGTAATAGTAATAAAATAAAACATAGAAAAAAAAAACCTATTTACCGTAATTTTACAAGTTTTGAAACAACGAGGCCGCTTCTTATAAATTTGTACAGCAAATCTCGCTCAGGGTGGCAGCGTTAAGCCCTAAATCGACAGAAGAAAATGTTATGCGAAGCGACGCGCTGCCTACAAGGTCAAAAGTGTGCACTCAAACCGTTAGTTTGACGATTATTGACCGATTTTGACCTCTTTGGTACATCATCCTGCGTCGCCGCGAGCAGCCAGTCAGGTTAGGGCTTTATCCAGATGGGGTCGTAAAGATCAGTTTTGGATTCATTAGCTTGTTTCTTGAATGGCTGTGTTGAAATGAAGATGTAGAAAATGAATAAACTAATGTATTATAGTATCTCCCGCTCTTAATCTATACGTTAGCTTAATTATTTTATTTAAATAAATCGGTTTATCAGAGATTTTAATCTGTTACCTCCTTCTACGATAGTGTGGAACATTCCGGTCACTTGAATATGTGGGAAAAAAACCACGATTCCTACCTATCCCAGAATGCATAGCGTACAGAATGACAAAAATGCTGCTCCTCCAGCAATTTCTGTTGGTTCCGCGTTCCGTAGGCCTCAGTCAACAAGGCGGACGATCCAATGCTCAACTTATCACGCTGATATTTAATCGAAATTGAATTAAATACGTGTAAATGTACACTATCATGACTATTAGCAACACAAAGACTCATAAAAGTTCATCCAGCTATAGGCGATAATCCACTCAGCGCCAAATGCTGAGTAGTTTAAGTGGTTGGACCGTGTCCATTTTTTGCTCGTGGGGAGGGAGAAGCAGGTTAGAGCGCTCGATCTCTTTAAAAAGATTCTTTTCTCCCGTTCTGTCTTAACTTGGACAAACAGTGCACAAGAAAAACGTTCGTAAAAATGCTACGTTTCGAGGCTCCTTGTGCTACGTACTCAAGCGAAGAAAAACAAGCAGCGTTTGCTTAGGTCATGATAAATTTCACAGAAATGGATAAATAACAAACAGGCAATATCAACAAAAACTAAAAATCAAAGAATTATTTTTGGCCCTAAGACCGCGCAGAAACTCTCAATAGGATGACGTCACTTCCTCCCTGTGAATGCAGGTTCGAATAGGGAAGCTTTGCGTCCCACCGTGTTTATGTTGGGGTGGTTGTTTTTTAATTTTTCATCTCCTTATTTTTTTTTTATGTTGTGGTTATTTTGTATTTTATGTTTTTGGAACGTGTATTGGCACAGTTAGCGAGGTGTCCTCACGCTGTGCTTTCCTTAAAATTGACTAATAAAATAAAATTGTTAAAAAGTTTATTGGAAAATAAACAATGAAAAAATTGTTGGATCACCGGGTCACAAAAAAAGGGAGAAGGTGCAATTCCCGGAGATATCGGATCCATGTTGACTAGGACAATTTTACTTAATGTTTCCCCGGAAGTTGCCCTGAAAGTTTCTCGGTTTTCTTTTAAAACATCCTGTAATGCATCCTATTGCAAGAATCCTTTAGCTTAATGTTGATGAAAAATCCCCAGTTCATGAGATAGGACTAAAATATGTGGAAACTACACATTTTAATCCACACTTATATTGAAAGTTACTTCGCGCCATGCGATGTTACGTAAAAATGAACAACTTCACAGCTGTAATCAGTAGGAACGGAGACCTCAGTACTGGTTTGCTGTCTATCAAACCCAAGAACTTCCCCAATATACTCACTTGGTTCCGGGAAACGAACTGAGTAAAACACCCCCACCCCCTCCTCCTTCTGTATACTTTCTATTAACTTTCCATTTAGTGAACGCCTCGCCTCTAGAGGTCGGGTCTAAATAAACTGGTTGCGGTGACAGGTCTCCATTAGGTCTCCCCTTTGCCACCCACCTATAACCCCCCCCCCCCCAACCCTACACACACACACACCAAAGTAGACTTGATGGTGGGGATGGGTATAACCAGCATCCCACACCCAACGTCTCCCTGAGGAACGCCATACGCGTATCCGTGACTCAGCATCGAACCAGTGGCCCAAAGGATCGGATACGAGGGTAGTGATGTAGGGGAGGGGGACTGAGAGAGGGGGTGGGGTATTTTCGTCCAAGTTTGCAGTGTGTCCAGTTGGCCAAGCGCTGCCGGCCGGCCGGACTTAACCCCTCCGCCTAAAAAATGGTGGTCCAGTCCCTGGTTGGCATTCGCGGCGAGTCGGCGAGCACGAGCAAGTTGGCGCGCGAACAAATGGAGGGGCCACGCGGTCGGCATGGAAACGAGCGCTAAGGAGTCCGGATCGATGCTCCTTGCGGTGACAAAAGAATCCCGTGCGAAGTGGCCAATCAGCGGCAGAGATTAGGCCGGGATTAGGGGAGAGGTCGCCCTGCGGTTCAAAGGAGGGAAAGGGGGGGGGGGGGGCGCCAGCTACAAGCGGACGGATCAGTAAGCTACGGGGAAAAAATCTGGAATGTTCACTTACTTGTCAGCGACTCAATCGATACCATCATTCCCAATTCGCCATTTTTTTCATCCCAAAACTTTCCCCATCCCTACATTTTTGGACTACCTCGTCCGCAATATCTACAAAGAAATTACAACCCCCTACCCGTAACTGGTACCAATTATTCCTTTACTGTAAACGTCTCTACAAGTACTTAGAGTTGGTCCGATTTTGATGGTTGATTTGTTTTTATTAAGCAGGAAATGCAGTTGACTTCCATTCGTGTTCCCTCGACATAATCGCTTGAAGAAGCAGTTGAATGCTTATAGTAAACAACAGGACACTATCGTTTATTACTAGCATTCACCTACTTTGTCACTTTACTGCGCCATCTATGCCTCTCCCATGAAATCCTCTGCTCTTCTTGCTCTCCTCTGCACTAACTTTTGGTCGAGGTCAGTTTCTCCCATCAAGACGTTGTAAGTTAGCTTTTTAACCATAAGAAGATAGGGCTTGGGTACCAGACTTCTTAGCTTCTTAGCCTTAGGAGCTTCTTAGCCTTAGGAGATATGGCTTGGGTACCAGACGGACTCTGGGCCGTGTTTATGAAAAACTGTTCTACTTCTTTTTCAGACCCCCTTTTCCAATTTTCAGTACCTCTAGTTAGCCTTGCACCTTGCCGAATCACTGGGAAAAAAACAAACAGTTTCCCAGTTGATCATAAGTGCTGCTCTCAACACGATGTCAGCAATTACCACTCAATCTGTCTTCTTTCAGCTGGTTTGAAAATACTTGAGCGCTTTGTTCACACCAACCTTTTGCTGAAGCGCACCGAATTTAATGTTATTTCTACCAGGGCACTTTAGTCTCAGTAGCTTGCTTAGCACGCACGACAGCTTGACTGAACTGGTCAATGCTGGAATTCCCTGCGATTTACTTTTCTTGGATTTCAACATAGCTAATTATTGCAGAAGTTTCTCCAAAATCTTTGCTGCTCCTTAAGTTGCATTCCGACCTGTATTCTCGCCAGGGAATTGTCAAATATTGGGTCCCTGAAGGGTCCGATTTAGGCCTTTTATTTTTTTTTTTAATCGACTTACCGAAACGTATTGTTTTAGTCAGCGATCTGAAATTGCTTTCACCCTTATTTTCTCTGCAGGATGCTACAGTGTCTGAATAGCATTTCCAAATGGATTGGTGAGAATAATCTTGACCTGAATCCTGAATCTTATTGTGGCAGTCATGCATTTTGGCCAAAATAATCCATATCGTTTGCATTACATCATGTACTACGTTCAGTCTTGTTTAACATGGAAGTTCGTGGCGAGACTTACTGTTATCGCGGTCCTTGGTGTAGTACAAACCCTTAGTTTTCCTCAAAATTGACCAGCAAAATTCGATATTCGGGGTCGCATCATAATTGCATTACAAATTTTAATGACAACTGCCAAATCAGGGGGCACAGGTAAGAAAATCTAAGACACAAACCCCCCGTGGGTGGTATATTTTTGTATTTTGGGGAGAATTTCTTCATTTGGGGGAGGAGGGGGGGGGGCCGATGTACACCCATGATACAAAAATTGTTTTCTGTGGGGGGTGGGGTGGGTATAGTAAAAAAAAAGTAATTTTGTCATTTATACCATCTTTTCCTTATAATTCCCCTCAAATTTACTTTACAATTTTTATATAATTTTTATTCTCAATTCCCCTTAACAGGGCACACTCTTACTCTTGTGGTTGTAAGTTTGGTGATCCAAGTTTGGGTAGGGTGGTGAGAAACGTGATAGAAAAAAAAAAGGGGGAAGGGGTCAAATACATGAACAATAAATTATTCTTCGTGGTGGGCAGTGGCAAATTTCAGCAGAAATGGGGTCCCTGGAGGGGGGTGGGTGGTCAAAAATGTGAAAAAGAGAAATTATTCTGGGTGGTGGGTGGTGTTTACTGAGGAGGGATGATATTCTTACTCCAGCTGCTAGGGTGGGTAGTCTTTGAACCACATCAGTGAAGGTTTTTGGAGTTTTTTCTTAGATTTTCTTACATATGCCCCCCTGAGCCAAATCGTTGGCCTCCACAGCATGGCCATTTCTTGTTGTTGTTGTTGTTGTTGGGACTCTTTGCACTCACCCGTGCCGGACATCGAATCAATGGACCAATTTTCAAGTTTCATAGCTTAAAATGCAGGTATGGACAAAGCCTATTGTTCGCTATTTAATGTCACTACAAATTCTTCTTCTTGTTCTTATTGTTGGAGAAATTTTGCTCTCACCTAGAGATGGAACTCGAGAACCGAATTTCAACTTTTATAGCTAAGATGTAGGTATTAACAAGGACCAGGTCTTTCGAACTCTGTTTTTTAAGGGTCTACAATATTCTTGTTGTTGTTCTTTTTGTTGTTGGGGAAATTTTGCTCTCACCTATAGATATCGAACCAAGGAACAGACTTTATCTTTTATAAGTTAAAACGTTGGTATTAATAAGGACCAGGGCCTTTTGAACACTATTTTATTGTGTCGAATTTATCTCAAAAAGCGTTCATATCATTTTTTTTACATATCGCGATTACCTCATTACAAAGTCATAGTTATTTA
>JAHWFP010138113.1:0-19570 GCA_023313725.1 Lithobius niger | reverse complement strand
TAACAAACGCTGATTTTCGTTCGCTTCGCTTACTCAATCAGCGCATCTTTTAATTGTAATCCCCACGCCCACCGTTAACGATCCCCCCCCCCCCCTTTCTAATGATCATTTATATTATATTCTAACACGTTCATGTTCATGATGGCCGAAACAAATAAGACTCAAGGCGGTCTACAAGCTGGCCGTGTGAGAGAAGCATGCTGTCCGAAAAAGCTTTCCCCCAATGCTCTCCCGCCTACCAGCCACCGCTTTGCTGCTGATGTTGCTGTTGGTGACGGCGCACTTCGCCGGTTGTGGCCTGACACCTGCGTAATTATATATATATATATAAATTCACATGCTAGGTACGATGGCACTAGTTGGCTTACACTTTGCTAGATGGCGCCACGTGTATTAGGAGTATTGTTTGTTTGATTTGTGTTAGCGAGTACGTATTCAGTTCAATAAGGAAAGATACCTAGAATGGAGGCCGTACTAGATCAGTACGCAAAGTAATATTTTTCTATGGGCACCCATAAAATCACAAGTAAACCCCTGTCGCCCTCTAAAATATATCCCTAAAATCTTTAACAATGTACCAAAGAAATTACAAAAACTGACTAGTATTAGTAAGGTGAAAAAGAACATAAAATAGTGGTTGCTTACTGAAAAGGTTTCAATTGTATGAATGAATTTTGTATTTGTTATTTTTTATTTTTTAAATGTGTATTTGAAATTCCTGTGCCGGCGCTGTTCGGCATTATACTTGTTTAATAATTTTTGTTTTATCTCTAACTGTTAATTGTCTGTTGCAACCCTGTTAAATTGTTGACACACACACACAAGCTAATTTCAAGCTTCGTATCACGCTGTATTTTTAATTTAAATAATAAAGTTTTGCTTTTATTAAAAAAAAAAATTTTTTTATTTAAAGTTGCTATCTGGTGAACTAACACTCTCCCGAGCATACAGGAGGTTCGTTTAGTCCCAAACTCCCCTAAACCCTTCAACCCTTGGTATTTTTATTGATTTGTGAATTTGATTCAGAAGTAAGTATACAGAATCCATGTTAAGAAGTCTGAAATATTGTATAATTGGTTCAGAAGTTACCATGGAATCCAGTGCTTGTGTGTGGGGGGAAAAATCCGAATTGTTTTGTGGATTTTTTTGCTTTTTCCGTGTTGTTGTTTTTGTCGTAGGTTACGTCAGTTGCCTTGGTTCGAATTTCACCAGGTAGGCAAAGAAGTTTCACCAGGAAACGTATTTTTCTGCAGCGTTTTCCCGCTGGTAATTTTCTTCGGCTTTTTTCCGCAGCTTTTTTCTCGGCTTTTTTTCCCGAGATTCATCTCTCCGACCGTTTCACCAGCACAGGGCGGAAAGCTCCTCTGCTCTGTTTTGTACCGCGCGTTTGTACTAAACGCCGTGAAGACATTTAAGCTTGGCGTGCTGGTTGAATTTGTATGTTGGTAATCCGCGACCATTAATTAAAGACTTGACAACTTGACTGAAGAATGCTAAAAAACAAAAACAAAAAAAAAACAGGAGAAAAATTCATCCCGTGTGTTGATGCATGTACTTATTTAATAATTGTTAATTCAAAGCCTTTAAAGTTTACCAATATCAAAACGCGTTACTCGATATCCTAAACACAGCCACACATTATTACGGTAATGCAAAAAAACCTCTTAAAACGTTAAGAGCAGGATGTAAGACTGCTTAAAAAAATACTTAAAATCAATGAAACAAGAAAACCCCGACATAACGCATTTCCACCAGGCATTATTCGGTTTGTAGTCTGACATCAGCTTATCAAAAGCAATCTAAACCCAACCAAACAAGCCACATAATTAGTCTCTTCCGTCTTCTTGTAGTCGTGGAAATCTGTTAAAGCTGAACTTTAAGTTTATTTACAACTGTCCTAAAAAAACTCACGTAATAAAACTAAAAACTCAACCGATTTTGACCGCTTATCTAATAATCAACGTTTTTTCGGCAGTTGCAATTTTTAAAAATTCTTTTTATATGCGTAACGGTCGAATACAGCAATAAGATTTAAAGCAACATACCGCCTGCCTTATAACAGCTACGCGTCGATCGCATCCGCGCATTTATCATGGTCAAGGTCAACTGAGACAGTAGCTTCGTTCCTCGCAGCGAAAAGCGAAGCTACGATCTCAGTTGGCATCGTGCCTAATAGACAAGCCAGCGTCAACGCATTAATTGTGTCGTCACAAACCGGAATGATTCTCGTATTTTAAAATCACAATTTATACTTTTCCAGGCTAGTGTCTTATAATTTTGCTTCGGCGATCTATTGGAATAATTAATTTTAATTTGTATCACATTAATCTTTTAGATTTTTGATCTCATGGTAATTATTAGCAAATTAGCACATGCACACACAGATGAAACACCATGGTTATTGTAAGCGGGCAATGCCTCATATATGTTCGGGACGAACGTAAATAAAGGTCCCCAGCTATATTCAACAGAAAATCTCCTATAGATGCCACATCTTAAAACGGATTTTTACCAAGGGATTGACTAACGGTAAGGAAATAGACCTTTGGGGCCATAGTTGATGGGGAGAATTCTGGTATGCGCGTCGACTGTCGCCTCCGTGGAACTCGATGTGAACTGAAGGTGCACAAATCCTGTCAAACAGACGATACGAAATTATCAAATAATCATGCATTGTTCAGTGTAGCATAAAATCAGAGGAATCGAGGCAAAAGGCCTTTACTTCTGCTAACGTGATGCTACGCTGTAGGCTGACCAATAATGGTATCGGCTTTGTTATCTGAGTGGTGTCTGATCGGAATCGGTAAATATACTTGCTGATACCGATACTTCATTTTTGCCGGTTTAGTACAAGCAGAAAAAAAAGCCGTGAAACTCGAGTTTTTGATAACTTTGGAATGGGAATTGATGAAAACATGTAGTGTGCGGCATTTTAAAAGCAGAATTGTAACTTAATCTACCTTAATGGCTTATAATTTCATGTTTACGGACCAAAGACTGAATAATGTAAACAAACATTACCAAATGTATACGAATGACCAGTCACAGTGACCTGTATAACCAATACCAATGCAATACCGATAGATAACGGGTAACAATGCCTTTTCAGAAAACAAACCATACGGAGTTTTGTATCAAAGTGTATTGTGAATAACACTGGTATTGGAGATCGGCTTGATGTCGACCGGGTATCAGATATATTTTTAATTATTAAATAGGATGTAAAGTAAAATGGGCTCGAGAAGGGTTCATTCAATAAATACGGATGCAAACCTATTTACTTATTTTTTGGGACTTAAATGTCAGACAGCTTAAGCGGGGAATTGAACCCACGACTTTTCAACGGTCGTGGGTTCAATTCCCCGCTCAAGCAGACTGCCATTTAAGTCCAAAAGGCAACATGTAAATAGATATGCTTTATGTGGTACCGTAAATCCCTGACCAAGGCTGACTGAGATAGAACTCTGCGAGCTAGAGAGAGTGAGCTTTCTCCTCAGCTGGTCTTTGTTCACACGCGGACACCTCACTCCAGGCGTACTTGTGTGTACACAGGCAACCCCCAAACAACGCCGCCGTTCCCATTATGGTGGTGACGTAATTACCCGCACACGAACACATGCTTATGCCTCTCGTCTTTTTAATGAAGTAAGTACCCACTGCACGTCGGAGCGAGTCTCAAAACACCCCTTCGCCCTTTCCAGTTCACCCTTTTAGCCAGTACGCCCCGAATTCCCACACTGTCGGAATTCAAATAATTGATGGCCCCCCTGAGCCAACGAAAAAAAAAGGGTTGAAAGGGCACAGACAGAAAGGGTTGTTGGTTGGAGGGTGGGGGGAGCGGGAAGTGAAGATGGGGATTTATAATGGTTGTGGAGCAACCCGTAGTAACAATGGACGCGTTCGTTGGTCTAGTGTCAGTGTCGTAATACGCGGAGACAACCCGTTCTCTAGTACAATGCAGTGCATTTTTTTTGTTTACTGTTGGCTTGTATTGGAATTGTGTGTTGTGTATTTTTTTTTTGGATCACGTAGGTTCGACAATAGTCGAAGCTTGGGAAGGTTCGTTCGCATGAAAGGTGTTCGGGAAGTAAAAGAAATGTAAGAACGGATCGTTGAATTAGAATCTGACTATTGTGTAAACGTCGCTGTAACCGTACGAATAGGGTAAAGTTTCACAAACAACAAGCATGGTTTCAAAACTGTAAATCGGCTTGTTGAATGTTTTTGGGTGTGCGGGAAAGGTTTTGGATACATTAGCCAATAACTATGTCGCAAATCTTGTTTACTTGCATGTTTGCTGGGGCCAATGGCCAATCTTAGTCTTGTGTGGCTGATCTTACGCAGGTGGACATTATCTGTGTCTTGTAATTTAGATTCCGGTTCCTGCCTCCAGAACATTCTAGTACTTTCCATTTCCCATAATACCCTGGCCATTTCGCGGTTGTCAGGGGTTACCAAAGGTATTTAAGCAAAGGGGCCAGCATGGTAAAATCAGAAAGCCTTCGGGCCAGCCAACTGGCTGGTCCTCCTTCGAGCCCTGCTATGTCTCCTAGTTA
This sequence comes from Lithobius niger, assembly GCA_023313725.1. NCBI lineage: Eukaryota > Metazoa > Arthropoda > Chilopoda > Lithobiomorpha > Lithobiidae > Lithobius > Lithobius niger. The sequence goes on along the minus strand of JAHWFP010138113.1, from coordinate 15,014 downwards.
GGGGGATTTTGGCTGTTAGGCCTTTAGTAGGCCCAAATTTGGTTAGGCTCTTTCCCCCAACCTAAACTAGCCTTTTTATTAAGCCTCTTCACCCTAGCTTAACCCCAAAGTTCCCCAGCTTCCCTTAGAAGAATTTGGATCAGTCTAATTTTTGGTTTAGCTCTCCCACTTTGTTATTTTTCGTCAAACTATTAATTTTTAGAATTTGATGGTTGCATAGCTTTTAAGATTTACAGTGTTCAAAGGTATAGAAGTAACCCTTCTTAATAATCGGTTATATTTAACAACGTTCGTCGCTATGCTCCCAAGTGGCGTCGCTTCCATTGCCCACCCTTCTTTGAGATTACGGTCGTTTTCAGATCACTCCAAATTTGTAGCCACCAATTTTGTAGGGATCCGGGTAACTCTTTATCCCGTTGCACCTTACCATCGGGGGTGTATCACAGCAGGCCTTGGTTTGGAACACTGTGCCATTGTAAACTAACTCTCTCGGTGTACAACAATGCTGTTGCATTCCTTTCTATGACAACGACTGCAGAACCGATTGTATTATGAGTTTGTTGTTATTCTGCTCTTAGTCTTTTTCCCGGCCGATGCACTAAAATTATGCGGGGATACTGGTTTCGTTTTGGTATAATACGATACGATAGAGACGTTGGAACATGATAAAGATGACTGAAATAGTTTCACATATCAACGATGGAATTTAATGACTCATGGCTAAGGGGATGGTATGAAAGTTTGGGGATATGATATTACTGACATGGCGGAAAGAACTATTGGGTAAAATAATATTCCAGTTAAGAGGATCGAAATAATAATGAGACTTACGTGTTTTGGCTCTCGGCTGCTAATTGGACTATTAACAAAATCATAATACAATCGGGCTTCTACAACACTGTCATAGTAAACAATGCGACAGTATTGCTGCACATCGAGGTAGTTTACCATGGCACATTGTTACGTTTGACAATCATGCCCTGGAAGAGATAAGTTTCAGTGATTCATTTTGAAACCAAGGCCCGCTGTGATACTATCCGATGGTAAGGCATTACGGGATAAAGGGTTCAGCTGTGGTAAAAAGATGGATCCTTGCAATTTAACAAAATTAAAAAAAAAATTAACGTAGTTGATGAAACAGGACCAGTAAAATGAAACGGTAAAACAAAACTCCTATCGATTTAAAAACAAAAAAGGTTGTTGTGAAGCACTTGACAAGGAGCGCCATTCATACTAGAATCGCGTAGGAAATTAAAGGCGACATATTTGGGGAAAGGTGTATGCTGAAAAGAAGCCTCGACTAGTATTTACCCTAAAAATGCTTAGCAACGCCCTTGACAACGTAAGGATAACGCAAAAGCGATGGTGAGCATGTCTCCTTTCGCGACATTGGCCGCCATTTTGTCACCAATGCACAAGCAAGTGCGTTAAAAAACAAACTTACTCGTGAGGTCACTTTTATTGGAAGCGGTCGCTGGTTGCTGATTGGTTTGACGAGTTTAAGAACGTGCCTCTTTGTAATCACTGGCTGTTTCTGACGATATTGAGACCGGCTTACAATTACCAGGGGCCACGCACCCATTTCTGGAGTCGGCTAACACTGGGTGTCAGTGAACACAGTTTATTTGGCAGCAGTTAATCAATCTGAAACGTAACTCTAAAAATTGTATTGCTAATTCCGTTCGCACGTTAGGGCTCAGCATTAACTTTAAAAAGGCTTCTTTTAATAACAATAAAAATCACCTTCCCCGATTTAACTACACGCTGTACACTTTATGACCCCCCTCCCTTCTATACTTTAGTACCGGGAGTAAAGTAAAATTTGCATACAAAGTGCCAAGTATGGCACAAAACGGGTTCTCAATAATGCAATTCGCGAAAAACAATAACGATTGCAATCTTGAACGAAAATAAGAAACCGAAATAAAAAGCATGATTAAAAAAAAATGTAAGTATCGGAAATAAATTATGAAACCTTTCCGAAATGGCATTAACGGCTACTACTACCTTTAGAACCTTGCAGTCGTTGCTACTTAGCTGCACTCTAAACCAGGGTTTGTTGACAACAGCGATACCACCTAGGAGAGGCAGATCGAGGCAAGCATCCCGTTATCAAGGCCCATCGAGAGACCACGGTAGTTAACCGCAATATGGATGACAGGAGTTGGGCCATAATGCTGATAAAGCAGGGAGGATCCGTAAAATAAAATAAATTAAAAAAAACTGGCGTATCCAAAGCCAATCAAACAAAAATTTCTAATAACTTAACATCTTGGATCATGACACATATTGTGTATATAACATATAGTTAATATATTTTGTATTTAGCATGTAGTTGCCCTCGCCCCAAATAAAATAGTTTTTCTCGGCAACAATAATTTGAAACTATAATGGAAACAATAATTAAGCACTGGGCATAGTTTAATTTCATTTGAAGGGAAGGGGTGGCCCAAGGATATAGTTTCCCGTCCCCCCCCCTCTTCCTCCCCACAAAAATATAAAATAAAATAGCGTTTTTTCGGCATATAATGAAGCACTATTTATGTGAATGGAAGCACTAAAGAGCACTAACTAAACACTAACCTTTGGGCCAAATGTCATTCGAATCAAAAATCTTTTATTTTTAATATAAAAAATTGAAGCACTAAATGAAGCGAGAATGGAAGCGATAAATATTGGTGCAAGTTTTATTTTATTTGGAGTAATTGGGGGAGGGGAGGGGCGGAAGTGGGTAGCATACAGTTTGTATATTTTAAAAATGGAATTTGGTAATTATTAGGGCTAGTGAAGAGCTTGACAAGACACATAGTACCATTCATATCGGAATCTTGCAGGAAATTAAAATCGCCTTTGTGGGGAGAAAAAAATGCATGTTGAGTAGAGGCGAGATCTATGCAGGCTAAAACCTAGATTAAAATTAAGCGTTTCCTTAAGAGTCCAAGGCTTAAGGTTTCGCAAACAGTGAAAAAAATAGCCGGTCCTCGTATTTATGACTATTTACCTACAAATTATACCGCCACAAAATTATAAATCTCGCCCACATAAATCTTACACAATTTATATTTTTCGTGGTAATAGTTTAAGCAGACGTGTGCGTCATGAAATATTCTTAAGTGGCGGCATCGGACCATTTTTTCCGGTTATTTTTTTTTTTTTTATGGGAAACCGCTAGTTTTGTAATAAGCAATTAATAATGGCGGCCTAAACACACGATCTGGTCTTACGGCGCTCTAACTAGCATCGACGAACAAGTAGGCATTGGTATAATAGCAAGACAGGCCCTATCGCGTCATCAAAATAGCAATTACCGGGTAATTTGAACTCGGCATTATTCCCCCGTCGCATGAATACCACTTAAGGTTTGAACTTGAGTGCCGTTTCTGTGGCTACGGACTACTCTTCCTTGCAGTTATATCCATATTTTTTTGTTTTTTTGTTTTACCTTTTCAAAATTCAAAATCGCCCTCCAGCGCCAAAACCCGACAATAACCAGAGGTCATCAACGTGGAATGCTGGAGCCATTGGTTGTTGTAGGCAAGTTTGGACTTTGTATAGATTCTTTAACTTACGTATGCTAAACGGTTTCTAGCCCCCCCCCCCCCCCCCCTCCCGCCCCCCAAACATCATTATTTGGGAGTTCAGTCATGTGCGACAATTAGTAGAAAAAATTTGAGCAATGAACTGAGTGAATATATAATGAGGTGTTTTTTTGTAAGTTCTTTCGGTAATTTGTTTGTTTTCTTTTTCTATTATGCGTCAAATTTTGATGAGTTGTCCTTCACTAGCGATGCAACTACGGAACAAAATGAAACTAAATAAACTGAAAATAAAATAATTGATTCTGAAGGGCAAAGGTAGCTTTATAAATAATGCCTTTACGAATACTTTTACTGTGTTGACGGCGGCATTTAAATTCTAGAATCAAAGTTGATCGATTCTGTACCTTTAAAAATACGGGTCAATCCCGTAGGCTTACACACGGGGAGGGGAAGGGTCCCTGTTTCACCGAATCCGTTTCGCCGAATTTTAATCAAGTGTCCTTTTTTTCGGCGGAAGGTTAATTCCCGTTTCGCCAAATCCCGTTTCGTCGAATCATTTTTTCCCCAATTTTCGTAGCTTGCGTGTGCGTGCTGCTGCGCTCGCTGCGTCTAAACATATAACATTAAAAAACGCCAACTAATCACAAATTGCTTCCAAGTAGGAATGCTTCTTTAACTTCTCCAATGTTAAATTTATGACGACTATTTTCATTCGGTGAAACGGCATTCGGCGAAACGTTTCAGCAGGGCTTTATTTTCGGCGAAATGGGAAAATTTTGGGGTGAACAAGATTTGGCAAAACAGGAAGCCACTCACGGGTTATGAGGGAGGAAGGGGGCCCAGCCCTTTTAGAAGAGTGCAATTTTTTTGTTCAAATTGTCTTTTGCCAAAATTTGTTTCAAATGTTCACCGCATACCGTTTGAAACCACCAATTCAACTTTGCGTAGACTAAATTGTTTGCGCTTAAAAATGTGTACCCCAAAGCCCACCTGGGGGGGGGGGGGGGTTCTGTGCACGCTGTGAGTTGCTTCCAAAGGAAATCTTCTAGGGATTCGAAGGTTGATTTTTCTTCCTTTTTTTATTTAGTTTTTGTCTAAGTTTTTTCGTCATCAAAAAATAAAATATTCATTTTAAATCAACACCGCTTACATAACTGGCACAAGTTACCGTAGCAGAGCATTATAGCAAAAGAGAACTTTCGAAAAGTCACCGAGACTCTTCAAGGCGGTTTTTCCGCTGAATCTACCGACTAAAGATGACGGAACGGCAATTGTTCTTATCCTGGAATATTTAAGTAAACCAACTTAACAAATGGTGGTGATTGTCGTCACGCTCTATAGCTACAAAAAAGGTAAAGGTTACTCGACTGTATGAAATGAACAACGCCCTTTACAACGCCCATGACAACGTTCTTGACAACAACCTTGACAACACCCTTACGAACGCCCTTGTCAACGTCCTTAATTATGCCCTTAACAACGCCCTTGAAAACGCCCTTAATAATGTCCTTAACAGTCCTTCACAACGCCCGTAAAAACGCCCTTAACAACGCCCTTGACAACATCCGTAACAACGTCCATGATAACGCCCTTAACAATGCCCTTGACAACGTCCTTAATAACGCCCTTGACAATGCCTTAAAAATACCTTTAACAACGCCCTTGACAACATCCTTAACAATGCTCTTGACAACATCCTTAACAAAGACGTTGACAACGTCCTTGACTACGCCCTTAACAACGCCCTTAACAACGCCCGTGACAACGTCCTTAACAACGCTCTTGGCAACGTCCTTGTGAAAACCTTTGACAACGGCCTTAACAACACCCTTGACAACACCCTTGATAACGTCCTTAACAACGCCCTCAACAACGCCCTTGACAACGCAAACAGTATGGTAAACATACGCTAAAGCGTAGAGACTGTTCCTAAAAGACTGAAGCGTCACGTCATTTGTGGAAGGAAACGCCATAATCGCTCCGGATCGTATGCTGGTAGGTCCGATTAGTTTACAAATGAAGATGGTCGGTTTTGGAAAATGTATGCGAAACAGCAAACTCAGTTTTTTTAACTAACGTTCCTGTATTGTGCTGAATTAAAACAATAAAAAGACCTGACTATGAAACAAAAAAATGTGTGGCAAAACAGTTCGATCGCCTTTAACCGTTTATTAAAAAAAACAGCTGCGATGCCGGCCGACAACTTTAAAAGTGCAGATGGCAAATTATTGGTTTTAAAATATTAAGGGCCTGAAGGGAGGAATAGTAATAAGGATCAAAAACGTATCAATAACCTTTTTTCGTATAGCTTGTACGTAGCCGGGACGTCACTTGCTTAATTGTTGGACAATCCAAGTGTCAATGCGGATGTATCCATCTGTACTTTGAAAATTACTGACAGCCACTTGAACGAAAGGATTAAAATTAAAATAAAACAGCCGTCTTTATACATCAACACACTGTTAGAACACGTATTTTGAAAGGTCTTTTCGGATAAGGTTTTGAAAAGGTTTTTTCTCACCTCGCACGATTATAAAAACACTTTTGTGTATTTTCTAAAATCTTTTTCTGAAATGGTAGTACGAGCTGCAGAGAAGAAAACTTTCAAAAGTTAGGCTAAGAAGAAACCTTTCAAAACTTTAGCGGTTGTGTATAGTGTTGCAGACGTAAAAATGCGCGAAAATTAAACACTAGAGCAGATTTTGCAACCTTTTTTAAACACATAATTAAAGCACATTTAGCGGTGAAAATGTTTAATAAAACAGGAGTTTCCGTGACAATATACACAAGTTATTTTTTTAAATCGTGTTTTACGAAACTCTTCGTGTTTATCAATCATGTGTTGTAAAACAAACACTACTAGTTTATTTTAAACACTTGTCGTTACATGTGTCTAAGCATGTGTTTATAAAGTGATAGCTAGTTTTTTTTTTAATTTTTATTTTAAACGCACTTTAAACGCACTGCCTTCACTACATCCTAATGGTTTGGAAGGTTTCTTCTCAGCGCGTGGTATTGGTAAAACTCTTTCAAAATAGTCAAAATAACGTTTTTCAGCGGAAGTCATTCCCAGAAAGCTGAATTTTGGTAGAGATGTTCTGTTTGTCAACCTTACAAACCACAAAAAAAGTCCTAGTCGATCCGAGTTGAACTTTCGCCGCCATTTTGGAAAAATGGCGGCCGATGTCAGATATTTGCATATTACCGCAGAAAACTATGCATTTTAGGTTGAAAATGCACTAGAACAAAAATGTAGATAGTTAAATTTTATATAAAGTCACCGTCCTCAGATCACGTTTTTCGTACTATCAACGGTTTGGTTGGAAATCCAGTATAACATTTGAGCTTTAGCCGTAATCTTGGAAAACTGGCTGGCAATGTTAGATTACTCATTTACAACTTTCAATTGCTGTTATGCCGTTTCTAATTTAGGTAGATGACTCCAATTAGGTTCACTTGAAAGGTGGGAATGTTTTCTTTCCATCACGGGTAATTAAAGGGGCATAACCTGATAGGGACCAAGCCACGTATTTTTTTTTACTAGGGGCTAGTATCACAGACCGTTCGATTTAGTTCGTACTAATTTTGAACTTTCAACTGCCGTTGATGTATATATGGATATATATGGATGACTCCAATTGGGTTCATTTGAAAGGTGGAAATGTTTCTTTTGTATAAAGGGTAATTAAAAGGATCTACGACTGTGTGGGACAGAGTTACGGTCGTTTTACTAGGAGCTGGTTACAAGGCACCGTAAGAACCGGTCTGAGTAGCAGTGATGGCGTACTAACTAAAACAATGTCACACAGTCACATTTAAGCATTAACAATGTACAATAATTGTTATCTCCCACGCAAATACTGTTGATTATGGGACGGTCCCAAATTTAGAGCTCATACTTTGCCATGACTACCAATCTTTAACATGTCCCGACTTTGGGAACAACTTTCTGGCCTAACTAAATCAAATGTTATTTCAATTTGCTTCAATTTCCAAGCGACTTTACCAATGTGCCCCCCATCGTCAGTAAACCCGTATTAATTCAAGTGAACCATTAAATAACCGTAAACTGAACCAAGTCCAGCTGTCAAATAGTTCAGTGAACTGAACCCCGGCCTGACACATTTCATCGAATGGAGACATATTATCTGCATTCGGGGGTTGAAGAATGAAGAATCGATCCTCCTTGATGTAGCAAATCTATCGTATTGCCACGGATTGTAAGACTACACGCATCTGACAATACGATGTCGAGCCCACGCGACATGTTCGTTACCATGGCAACGAGCTTTTGCCACCACTCTGGATTGTTACTCGCTTCTAGCTAGTGGAGTCTGGAGTCTTAGGGCGCGTTTACGCAACGACTCGCCTTTGCATTCTCGCAGCTAGAACTCAATCGCGATGGCAAAGGTGTTGTTGCCATGGTAACAACGCTACCTGGATTAGCTAAATCCGACATCGTTTGAGTAAATACTTGCAGCCTTATAATCCGTGCCAATAATATAAAGAATTCCTCATGACGAAACAATTTTCCCAAACGCTTCTGAACTTACGTTATTTGCCGTTTTCGTTGCGAGGCGGAAGACATAAAACCGCCGCCATGTTGGAATTTCAGATGATTTCTAGCTTCTAGCTGCGAGAATGTAAAAGCGAGTGGTTGCGTAAACCCGGCCTTAACCGGTAATTCGGAGGCGTTCGACAAAGACAAAAAAGTGTACGAGGTTTGTAAATCTGCAAATAGTCCAACGGATTTCCGGAAATTTACGAAATTTCCGAAAATTTACGGATTTGCTGGGATTAAAGATATAAGTAAGATTTAACGATTTACATGTAGTTTTGCAAGATTTAGGCTGCACGAATTTGCATAAGATTTAAAATTTTATATAGAGTTTTGCAGATTTGAACATTTACGTGAAAATTTGCTGGGATTTTAAAATGCACTAAAGATTTAAGCAAGAGTTAATGATTTTCGTGAAGTTTTGCAATATTTACGCGGATTTGCAGACGATTTAAAGATTTACATAAAGTTTGCAGATTTACAGATTTGAAGACTTACGTGAAGATTTCAAGGGATTTAAAGATGCACAAAAAAAATTACGTAAGATTTAAATGATTTACGCCAGATTTACGTGATCTACAAGATTTATTCAAAATTTGCAAATTTACAAGATTTGTACAAGATTTGTAACGGATTTATAAATCGTAATCCTAGGTGTACGAGATTTACAGCTTCGTCGAAACCCTCGGGTAATTCTGACAGTGACTTTGGCAGGGTCCCCTATTCAGTTACCGATCAGATAAGCTCGTTTCAAGTAGCAGGTTGAGCTCTCTCACCGATCAGCCGCCACGACCACCCAATTGAAGTTGGGGTCCTCCCGAAACAAAAGGACATGTTTTAGTATTCCGTCCTCAACTCGACAAACATCTGCAGAGGACGGAGGCACGACGACCTAAATCATCAAACGACAATAAATAAAAATAAAGAACAGAACGACAAAGAGATAGAATTTAAAAATAAAAAAAAAAAAAATACAAAGAAGAAAGAAAGAAACCAAAAAAAAAAAAAAAGACAATCTGGCATTAAGGGTGTAGTTATTATTCGACAGCTGAACTTGATTATTTTCTTCTCCTAATTTATTTTTATTTCATTTCTATCTGTCTTGGCCGGACCGACCAGCTTGCCCTGCCCAGTTAACACGGCCCCAAGCGAAACGCGAACCCAAGTCTACATTTAGACCCTTTGCAGCAACAACAAAAGAAACACTGACGACAAGCCAAGCGGCCGGCATGGAAATAAAAATAAAAAATTCGACAACCAAAAAAAAAAAAAAAACACAAATTTTCAAAAGAAGTTTGAAAAAAAAAAAAAAAACAGGAATAAGTGATGCGGTCGCGTCGCGTTCGGCCCGCCTACTGCCAACTGCCCAAAAGACCTGGAGGGCTGGACGGGCGCTCGACCCCAGAAATAACCTCATTTGTCTCCACCACAAGTGGATGCGTTGGATAAACGTGTTTTGGAATTGGACAAACAGACGGCCGGCCTGCGACGTTTGGCCTTGCGAAGGTCGAACGGGATAATTTTTCGGGGAAGAGAAGGGTCTTTCCCGCGACGACGATGTCCACTTTCTCCTGGGGTAAACCGTAAATATTTCTGACCATTAAAAAAAAAAAAAAAAAAAAAACAGAAAAAGGGTGAGATTTTAATTGGGTTTTCCGGAGAGTTTTGGAACCTACTGCAAACATGTGAGGAAGAGAATCACTAGTTCACCTACGTAGAGGGCGCCAGGGGTCCTGCTTGTGACTATTGCATCATTTCGTGGCCCAGGAAAAAAAAAATTACTTGCTCTATTTAGCGCACTTTAGCATCGCTTCGAATAATCTCGGTAAGCAATAAATTAAACAAAATATGTATATATATATATTATTATTATATATACTATATAATAATAATAATAATAATACATATACACGCGCAAAAACAGGGTGGTCCGAAAAAACGTACAACCTGAAATTTGTTTTTAAGTTGCCTCTTTTTTTTAAACTTAATTTCTTTGACCCTTAAGTCAGCCGAAGCAACTTAATGCTTGTATGGCTGAACCGGCTCAATTTGGAACATTACCAGACTTTTAGAGCCTGGTAATGTTCACATAAAAAAAGTAAAAAAAAGTGAATATTTTTTAAAAAGTTTTTGAAAGAAAAGGCCAAATTGGCGTAACTTCTATAGATTTAATTCCTATAAAAATATATAATTCCTAAATAAATTTTTTTTTTAAATGAAGAAAAAAAGGGGAAGTGAATTTGAAAGGAAATGTATTATTATTTGTTTAAATGTTTCAAACTGGATTAGTGTAAATTGTAGCAATGTATTGTAGCAATGTATTAGCAATGTATTGAAAAAGAAGTCTACGTACTTTGAAAAGTGGGCCGAAGCATTCTTCGAAAAATTTAAAAAAGAACTTGGGAACAAAAAACACCCTATATAGGCCTAATAACAACGTGTTGGCCCATCCAGTAGACGTCATCACACTTGGTTCCGTAGCGTGTGCGAATGATACAAGTCTCTGATCCAGTCCAACATTACATCCGGTAAGTACTGAAAAAACACCTAAGGATGCGTTTTGTTTTAGTGACAGCACTACGAAACCCGAAACCCGTAGTGGGCAAAGGGTTTCGGGGTATTTTGACTCTTCACTTACAGTGGAGAGATATGGTCCGGGGGTTCGTTTTCCCTGGGTGAAAAAACCCTGGGGTTGCAAAAAGGTGAGCTATGATCAGGGGAAAAACAGAAGGGGAGAGAAAAGTCGAGGTGGTCGAACCCCGAGGATTTTGTGCTGAACCCCCGAGGAAGTCTAGAGTAGAAACCTCTAGGGAAAATATTCCACCCTCTAATACCCCAGGAGAAAATGATGTAATGAGTTATGCATCCGAGGGTATTTTAACCGAAACCCCAGGGGTTCCTTCCCCTCGACTTGCACAAGAGCATATCTCACCACTTTATACTTTTCAAAATCCCTGGGGATTTCCCCAAAACCCCCACGGTTCGACCACCTCGGGTTTTGCTTTTCCCTGGGTTAATTTACCCCTACCATATCTCTCCACCGTAAAAGACTAAACATTAGAACGGCACGCATGTACACGGACTATGGGTATGGCCTCTATTCTGGCAATTACTTCGCTTATGAGGAATGGAAAATACCGTAATATCGGAGATTTATATACCTCAAATTCGAGGCATATTTGTGTATTTACGCTTCTTCGATTCTACTTTAAAAATAAGCGTGTATAAAGTAACGATGTGAAGGAGTAACGGACGAGTAGTCATGGTCATGTTACTGCAGTGGTTGCTCCTTATATAATAGCTAGAAACACAAACGCTGTATTACAAGAGGCGAAAAGCAACCAGCGAAGTTAGCGTTAACTTAAGTAAACGCTAGTGAGCGATAAAATGTAGTTGACGTAAATGCAACCTAAGTCCACCAAGAAATCGATTTAAAAAAAATCCGTAAAATTTTGTATGCGGCAGATACCTATCGTTCCTCATGCGTTTAGGAATGTCGGCCTGAGAAAGTGGCAATATACATCGGTAATTCTTCGATTGGGAATTTTCATTTCCGATTTCCAACCTTTAAAAAGTATTTATTGTCAAAATTGTTCCGATGAAAAAGGCACCATTCCCGCTTGCGCTCCTCCAGCTAATAAACATGCACGAGGCGTTGTAAACAGACGTGGCTATTGTTGCTCTCCTCCCCCCCCCCCTCTCCACCACCACCACCACCACCACCTCAACAGTCCGGTGGCCCAGCTCACTTTTGCCCTGAGGCACTGACCCCTAGCGGCCAGCACGTGCAATTAACGACAGTTATACCTTCCATCCATTTTTGGGTAAGCGTTGTAGTAAGCCCTTAGGGAACAGCAACGAATGATAGGAGATGGTGGGCAGGGGGGGGGGGGAGGTGCTGGCTCATTGTTTTTGCATGCAGCTGACGAGTCTACTCCAAGTTAGGCAGCTCGCTTTGGACGAAAGGGTTAACAAACCTCTTTTGTACCCGGCAATATTAATGAGAGAAACGGGTTATTTTTCGGGTTTTGGTTATTTTCGTTATTTTTGAAGGTCGGCCCACCCTCGGGGAAAGGGTTTTTTTTTTTCTGGTTGAGTTAGAATGCAACAATTAGAATGCAACAGTGTGAAGTGACCAATTGCTTCAAATTCAAAACGTATGTGGATGTTTGCTTCAGTGGTTTAATTGGATTATTATTATTATTATTATTATTAATAACGCAAAAAATTACTAACAAAGCAATCAAAGTGCTTTTTAAAAATAAAAAAAAAACATTAAATAGTAACGAAATCTACAATAAATTAAAAATTATGAAAATCGACACATTAAAATGGTACATAATAAAAAATAAATATTATAAAAATTAATGTAAAATAAGTTAAATAGAAGCACTCGAGAAAATCAAAAGTGGCTACAAGAACCAAAATGGCAAAATTCATACGGAAAAAGAAATATGAATTATTTGATACCTTTTGAATTTAATAAAATTCCAAGTGAATTAAGAAATATAAAACAACACAGAGAAATGCAGAGTAAAATCAACAAATGGTTACTTGAAACTCAACAATAAAAAAAAAGAATAAAGATGAAGAAGCTTTTAAAGTTAAGAAATCACCAGTACTAACATTAACTATAAAATAGTGTAAATATAATAGTGTCTGTATATAATCATAGTGCGTACGTATGTAAATAATTAGTAATGGTAAATTAAAAAAAAAATTATTGTGCTGTCTAACTAAAGTAAAAAAATATTATATACATTGTAACAATTTAGCAATTTAATAACTAATTGAATTCTGAAAACATATAGTTTGCTTGCAAATACAAGTCCATTGGGAATTCGTGCAGGTGCTTGTACCTGAAACAATGTACTTGTCCTTAAATAAACCATATGTTATTATTATTATTATTATTATTATTATTATTATTATTATTATTAGCTAGGGAGGATAGTGGGCTAGAGTTACTAGAATTATTCCATACTGACATGCTAGGTCCTATAATTGGATGACATAATGAATGGGCTATGTGTATTTATGCCATTTTATTTGTTTCGATTTTGTAAGCGAGTATTCATTTATGGGGTGGGCACAAGGTGCTGTCAAGTCCTTGAAAGTGATCAAATTTGTTAATTAAAATATTTAAGGCCCTGAATTCCTTGAATTTGTCATCTACGTCTTGAAAGTCTTGTAATTAATTTTTTTTGGCCGTAGTTTAAAATAATGCCCTAGTGTTGAGCAAGATAAAGACAAACTTTGTTAACAAAACCCCTGTTGTTAGCAAGGGTGGGTAGTAGGGGGTGTTAAGAGGATTATTTTATACTTAAATGTTTGGCCCTATAGTTAGTTCACACAATAGATGCACCACGCGTTATTTAGGCCCGTTTTTAAGCGAGTATTCACTTACAGAGTTGGCACAAAGTACTTGAAGTCCTTGAAATATGTTACAAAAAAATTCAAGACCGATGAATTCCTTGAATTTGTTGGCTACGTCTTGTGGTTTAATTTTTTGGGCTGTGATTTAACATAATGCCCTAGCGTTGAGCAAGATAAAAAACAAACTTATTGTGTACGCAGTTTAACTTGAGTCCTGCAGTATCTTATGAGCGGCTACGTTTTCCTGGAGGGGGCGGCTTTAATCGACGGCCGCCATTGTCTTTGTAACCATCTTGGATAGCAACAAGGTACTCTGCTACCAAAATCGTACAATTGATTATCCGTGTCGTTCTGGGGCGAACTCAAGATAGGACACTATAAACTTGCAATTTGCATTTTATATCCCTCAGTCTGTTTTTTTTTCCACGCACCATTAAAACCTGAACATTGTAGCATTCGGTAAGATGTTGGTGACTTTCACCAGTAAAACGAACTACTTTAACAAGCTACTGAAATGTGAAGCTTTATTTGGGTTGGTTTAATTGTTGATAAGTAAAGGTTCTTAAAACAAAACTGTACTGGTCTTGGAAAAGTCCTTGAAAAATTGTACTAGTTTTGGGAAAAAGTCCTGGAGAAATTATACAAGTTTTTGGAAAAAATATAATTTTTCAAGCAAAGTCCTTGAAAAATTTTACTAAATTTTCGAAATTTCGGAAAATGTCTTAGAAAAATAATACTAGTTAAAAGGCCTTGAAAAATTTGACTAGTTTTGGGAATAAAAAGTCCTTGAAATATTATACTAGTTTTAGAAAAAAGTCGTAGAAAAATTATACTAGTTTGGGAAAAAAGTCCTAGAAACATTAGGTCTATACTAGTTTTGGAAAAGAAGTCCTTTAAAAATTATACTAGTTTTGGAAAGAAAATTCGTTGAAACATGATACTAGGTTTGGAAAAAAGACCTTGGAAAAATTGTACTAGTTTTGGAAAAAAAGTCCTAGAAAAATTATACTAGTTTTTGGGAAAAAAAAGTCCTTGAAGGAGCTTGAATTATTTTTAAGGAATCTTGTGCGAACCTTGCACTTAGAAAAAGTACTTAAAAAGGCCAAACTAAGTCAAATTTATGCCAAATAATTTTTCTCTAAGGCACGGAGTACAGAAAATCACAAGTGAAAACCCCAGGTGCCCTCTAGAGGCGAGCTGTTGTACTCGCAATCCTCTCCCTAGCATGTCAAAAAGGGTGTTTCTGCACTTTCAAACTTTTTACCGATCCTCTTCAATTTAGCTCCTCACCTATTCAATTTGGGTAATTTTATTTTATGTATTTTTAATGAGTTTCTTGGAGCCCTATGTCATTTGAAGCAAACTAACGATCGTATAGATGGAATCATCTTACATCAGTAAAAACATGTGATGTGCGTGCGTGTACGTTTACTCCTCTTGAACCAAGACACCTACAAAGATGGGAGTAGGACCAAAAGAAAGATAATTAAATTGAGCAACCGTTAGGCCTATTTTCATCGCTGTAATTTGATATTATGACC
>JAHWFP010138112.1:0-46210 GCA_023313725.1 Lithobius niger | reverse complement strand
CCATCTTCGAGCCCTAGAATCACTTTCCATCCAGCACTATCAAAAATCTGTCATTCCCCTGCTGAATCTTCAGTCCCCTTCGTTTCCACGTATCACACCACCTGGTGCACGACAAACTAACCACGAAGTCCTCACATCGTTGGAAAACACAACAGCGTTCCAAATATCGGAGGCAAAAAACGGTGTTTCCAAATTTGGATCTGAAAGCAGACAACAGCAGTTCTGAACATGATGAGGGTAAACAAGAGATAACAGCTTTAAAAGGCCGGAAGAAGACGAACGCGAGTATTTTTAAGTATCTGTTCATCGAAATTTGCCAAACTTGGCGTTTATGAAATGTTTGAACATACAGCGTACTAAATTCCAACACAAGACTGAAAATACCTCTAACAAGGAAGGGAAATGGAGTAAAAAAGGAAAATGTACCGTTATTATCCATTAAATACCACATGAACAACTTAAAAACGGTTAAAGTCAAGATTAAAAGGTGTAGTAATTCATTTCTAAATAGAAAACTTGTAGCTTCAGCTCATTAAATTTACGAGTCTTGTGGATGTCAAAAGTAATAATAAAAGATTCATTTCTTCTTCAGGCGTTCTTGGGAATTGTTATATTATAGTTTCGTCAAAACGTCTGTTTACCCACAATAAGTTAGTTCCTTTCCCTTTTTATTCGTGTACTCCTATGTAATAGATATTCCAATTTGCTGAAAACCTGCTACAATCAGCATGAGTATGTAAAAGAACCACCTTCCGGGTCCTCGTCAGCTGCCAGTGAAGGCTGGGGCCACTATGGCTCTCGAGAAAGCAAAAAAAAACTGCACTGAATAACAGAACGGATTCAATTCGAACACTGACGGGTTACTGCGGGGTATCAGGAACCTATAAACGCGTACATATCCGTAGGATGTAAGACTGTCCACGAAACAAATGTAGTTTCATTTGCCATCCGTAATTGTCACAAGGTCGTCTTGGAGACTCGCTGTAGGTTTTATAATCCGGCTTTGGGCCAGTTGCATGATTCAACATCGACAAAAAAAACCTATTTTCCTAAAGCCACGCTAAGAGGTGTTGATTTTTTGCCTGTTTGCTTTGATGCGCGTATCACTTGACTGAGCTAGTCCACTCAGACGGCCGAAGATCAGCGATTTTCGTTCGTTACTGGCTGACTCGCGTTGACGTCACGGCAAACAGCCATGGCTAGTTGTACAGTGACCGTTGGTGATCCTTTCTCCTCTGTCATTGCTATAGGTGCCAGGTGTGTTGGGCTGCATTAAGATACTGCCAGCATATGACAATTTCAGCGCCCAATTCGGTAACTTTTTGTACTATACGATTCATCCGCCCCATGGAGATTAATAAATAGGTAGGCTCGTCATAATTATGATCATAACTCTGTCAGCAGATGCATTGGACTATTGAGCTAACAAGACTCTAATGCAGGGTCGAGCCTAGGCAAAACCCAATTTCTATACCAGTACATTACCTACAAATTAAAGAGGCTAGCAAAGCTCCTCATCAAACGCTACATTATACAGAATCATTTCATCTTCACTGTTAGTTTTGACTATTCCTGGTGATGACCTCGGGAGATGTAAACAAATCTACATATATAATAACGGAGCAGGCGGCCAAATCACCGGCCACGCCATTCCGTCGTATAATCAAGTACCCCACCCTGTAGTGCCATCTGTTGACAGGATTCGCCTTCAAATTCGGGTTGGGACACTTTTCAAAGTCTTCGAACAAATGGCGCCACTTACCAAACCTGCCATGTCGCCGTCTACTGACGGCCTTGGACTACACGTTCGGGTTATAACAGTTTTTCCAAAGTCTTCGAGGAGATGGCGCTACTTACCAGACCTGCCGCACCGTTTTTTGGGTTTGTTTTCTGGTATTGTTGTGGTTACCAAAGCGGCCAACAAAGTTTTAGTCGCGTGGACTGTGCCATTGTCGGCGTTTGAGCTAAAAAAACAAAAAAACAACAACAATCCGTGTCTATACTAAACCCGACAAGCGTTTGTCGGCCAGTGAACACAAAATTGGGATTGAAGAAGCTTATTTCGGTGAATCATGGACATACACATGAGCAACCAAACCGTACCAGTGTTGCTAACGGTGGATCCAATACCAGCCGCTTCTTCTAATGTTCTTATAAAAACACGCTTAAGCATATAAAATATGGATGTAAGCCTTAAAAAAACTTAAAATCTCCAAAGGAACAGATACAAGAAAAAGACATGTAAGCCATCAGCTTCGCACTAATACGTGTAAAAGAAACTCCAACTTGCTTTTTGGGACGCTGGAGATTCTTTTACACGTATTAGTGCGATGCTGATAGCTTACATGTCTTTTTCTTTGTATCTGTGCCTCTGGAACTTAAGTTTTGTAATGCTTACAACCATATTTTAAAAACTTTATGCGTTTTTTTAAAAATATTAATTCATTATTCATTTAGGGATCTGCCGATTTGACTTTTTACCGATACGATACGATACTGATGAAGGGTAAACCGATCCAATCCGTTCCGATACGATACCGATACCGATAATAATAATAATAATACTAATAATACTAATAATAATAATACTAATAATACTAATAATAATAATAATAATAATAATAACAATAATAAATTACGAATAAAAGTTTAAATTTCATACAAAAAAAGCAACTTCAATTTCTGGTTTTGCATGGGTTCCAACTGTTGAGGTTATCCAAGAGTCCTGCGCAGCAATAACATCATTTTTACTCTTATTCCTACTTAGGGCTTCAGTACATTCACCTTCTCAGATTTTAGTTGGCTGTTGTAAAACGAGCGTTGGAACTGTCACATGCTACATTTTCATTACAAACTGAGCAAATGCCTTTGCTTTTCTCACTTGGTTGTTACTTTTGCCACGCTTGGCATCAGTTATGCAGGGAAGACAATTGCGTTTCTTGGCATAACAAATATCTGTGTATCGGAAGCCTTATAGTGGTCCGATACCGATATGGCAAAAACACCGATAAATAGAGAATTTGCCAATACCGATATCAATATCGGACTATCCCTATATTCATTATTACTAATTCATAGCTAAATTGTAACTATATACCATCGTTGTTATACTTACTTCAACGACCTTATTATGTAGATTATTATTATTGTTTTGGAAGAGTGTTTGAAAATGCCAAATATTTCAATTCATATTTGAATAGGACCACCCGGACAGCTCTTCACCGGGTTATCCGTGTTAAGTTTCGGTCAGATGCACGGAACGATCACGGCTGACCCCACTGCTATTTACCTACTATTTTCCAGCTATTAAACATTATTGTTTAATTGCCTCTTACGTTGAATTGTACCGGCTTGTTTGAAATAAGTGGTCAACCTAACATACGATGATGGGTGAACGAAATAGAAACATTCGATGGCATGGCGAAGAAAAAAAAAATCCTGAAATTCAGGGCCTCATCAAACGTATGCCAGGGACCTTAGTCTCGACTTGATCGTTTTCAAATCGCATGCGGTTTTATCAAAAGTCACGTGCGGTAGAATGGGCGAACCATGATTTTGGCGCATACGATTTGAAAAGCGCAACTCAAGACTAGGGCCCCTCTTCTGCTACAAATTTAGCATCGTAAAAGCTGTCTCAAAAATAAAATTACAAACAAAAACGTCAAGTGCGCCGTAAAAAAAAGGGGGTTTATATGTTTGTAGTTTCACTTTACTTGTTAAAATGTACACGGATAAAAATTGATGATTTTTAATTGAAATAATCAAATGTGCAATTGAGAAAATTGCGTCTGTTTAAGTGCTGCTGTGCTTTACCAATCATATAATTGAAACGTAAATCACAACAGCACTTAAACAGATGCAATTTTCTCAACTGTGCATTTGATTATTTCAATTAAAAATCATCAATTTTCATTCGTGTACATTTTAACAAGTAAAGTGAACTTCAATCATATAACCCAATTTTTTACGGCGTACTTGACGTTTTTGTTTGTAGTCCCAACATCGAAAACATGCACAAGTAATAACGTAGTAAGCTACCTTTCATTCCAGTAAGGTTTCAACTGGGTGACATGAGCCTGTTTCAGCCAGAGAATCAATCCTCTTCCAAATCACTACCATTCCTTCTTTAGCAATGACCGTATCGGTAAGGGCACGTTTACGCAACCTTTCCCTTTTCCATTCTCGCAGCTAGAAGCTAGAAATCACCTCAAATTCCAACATGGCGGCGGTTTTATGTCTGCCGCCTCGCAACGAAAACAGCAAATACCGTGTGTTCAGAAGCGTTTGGGAAAATTGTTTCGTCATGAGGAATTCTTTATATTATTGGCACGGATTATAAGACTGCAAGTATTTACTCAAACGATGTCGGATTTAGCTAATCCATTTAGCGTTGTTACCATGGCAATGTCACCTTTGCCATCGCGATTGAGTTCTAGCTGCGAGAATGCAAAGGCGAGTCGCTGCGTAAACGCGCCCTAAGAGATGTAACTGCAAACCAATATTATAAATGAAAGAGCAAATAAAAGACGAATAAATAAAGGTAAAGAAAGAAAGAACAGAAAAGAATACACATGGTACAAAATGGTAAATAAGAGAACGGAGGAGTATAAAAAGGTACAAAATGGTAAAAAAAAAAAGGGTACGATAGGATGCGGAATGGTTCGAAATGGTACACAAGGATACGAAAGAATAAGAAAGGATTCAAAACATTAAAAAAATTATCACTAGATACGAAAAGGTACTAAAGGATTTGAACGAGTACAAAAGGGTACAATAATTTTTAGTTACAACCAGGCATATCTTTCAAGCAATTCACAAGGTGGTTCTGGACCATGATCCGACTTCCATGATCGTTTTCACATAGTTTTAGATTTTGCTCGTGCATTTGACCAAGTGTCACACAACAAATTACAATGCAGATTTACAAATTAAATTAAAACCACAAGCCTAATCACAGGGGGGAAAAAAACAGATAAAAAACCAAGAGCTTTCGCCCAGTCTTACTAGGCACTCTCAACTGCTACCACATTCAAACTTGGCTCCTCCCACTGTTGCTAAGCAACAACAAACCATGCAAAGCAGCCTCCCCAGCAGCCAAGCACCTCACACACACCACGGTGTTCGTCGTCGTTTCCATCTTCCGCATGACATTGCGCGTCAGTTGGGCGATAAGTCTGTCCTCCTGTCCGGTGTTTTTCAATTTTTGCAGGAGGTACAGATGTATGACAAGATTTAGATTAGGGGTTTGAATAACATCTCTGTAATGTGTGGTGCAGTGGCAACCCGGACCACTGCACTGTGACTGAGGTTGGCGCTAATGACCAAGTTGTCGACGCGCCATTAAGCCTCAATCCCCCCCCCCCCAAGCACCTCACACACACCAAAATCCCTTCACACCTGGTACAACACGGTCAAACACCCAGGCAACCAAATAAATAAAAATTCAAACAATTAAATATTCCCAATAAACTAAATAATTAATAAATAAATAAAACTTTATAACTGTAAATAAATAAATAAATAAATAAATAAATAATACCTAACTGTTAAACTGAACAAGTCAACAAGATTTACAAATTGTGGGTATGGAGGCAACACTCCTTACTATATTTGGTATTTTCTGAGTGACAGCACACAACAAGAGGCAGTTCACTGGGTACTATCTGACCCCATTCATGTGCTTGGAAGTGGTCCACAGGGCAGTGTATTGGGCATATTTTGTTTATTATGTTTATTGATACACAACGAAAAAATGTTGTAGATTACTTCCTATACTGTTTGTGGTTAATTCTAAGCCATACTGTCTCGTCACTTGCCAGCAGCGTGGACGGACTATGCAGGCAGCGCTACATGAAATACATCTCTGGTCCGATAAGTTGTAGCTACCACTGAAAACTGACCAACATATTTCGTCATGTCCATTCATAGTGATTTGACGGGAACATATGAGATTGGAGGGTTACAATTAACGGTCGTCAAGCAGCATGGTGAACAGGCACCATCATATGGGCAGATGATTATCTAACTGTGTTGCTCCTGCTCTTGTTCTTGTTTTTAAAACAATTTAATGACCTGCGTCAATTAGGACAATTGCTCTGTTATCTGGTCCCATGCTTGGTCTCTGATATTTGGAAAATGGAGGATGTCCAACGTAAATTCACTCGGTACCTACAAGGAATGCGGGGTTTACGTTATGCGGCGCTTTTAGTAGCTCTGATGGGTTAGTTTATTATATCGCTATCGTACCTCAGGTCTTCATATGTATTACGTGCTGATTAAAATTCCTCCTTTAATTGTATGCAATACACGTAAGTGTATCCATGGACATCAATTCCTTTTTGATTGCAAGAAGGCAACATTGAATTGAGAGCATATTTTTTTCTTATTGTGCGTGGTCGATCATCGAATCCATAGCCACTGGAGGTGGTGGCTGCTAACAATGTGGCAACTTTAAATACAGAGTGCTGAAACACTGCTGCTGAAAATATTCGTTCAGCTGATTCGTTTACCGCCGCTGTTTTATTTTATTTCGTTTGATATCACTTGGCTATTTATTTAGACTTTTTTGTAAACTACTGGTGAAATAGCAGCGGCTGCTAACCTGCTCCTGTTACGTACTTTCTATTTTAAGGTTACAAAAAGATACGAAAGGGTACAAAATGGTTTAAAAGGACACAAAGTGGTCGAAAGGTTACGAAAGGCACAAAAGGGCGTGAAAGGCAACGGAAGGCATAAAATGGTGTGAAAGGGTACACAAGGATACAAAACGGTGCATGGGCAAAAAAGGGGACAAATGTGTAGAAAAGGATACGAAAGGGTACAAATGGTATTGAAAGAGTATATTGGGCACAAAAGGGTACATAATTATGTAAGGTACAACGGGAGCGAAAATCTACATAAGAGTGAACAAGGGTAAATAAGAATAAATCGAAATGTTATTCAACGACAAACATTATTCAATGGCAAATATGACCACCTTTGTACCCAGTTTCATTTTTTGTTAACTCTCGTGAGCGAGGTCCAAATTTGTTGAAGCCACAAAAATTGGGAAATGCATGCTTAAACGTGCAAAAAATTAAATCTTTTATTCGCTTATTAAAAAACGAGAACATACATTAAATAACTATGCCAAATCACACAGGTGAAGTGGTTATGACAACTATTCTGAATTTAATTTTATTAAACAACGGAAAAACACATTTATTGTAGCATCTCTCATTTGGCAGAATAATCGTGATCTTCAGATGATTTTGGTAGCTGCAACCAACACTTAATAATGATTGTGCAACGCACTGGAAAATTATATTTTGAGTTTTCAACTCTCCAATTCTGGGTTTTTTTACAACACAAGTACTACAAGAGCTAATTTTTCTTACGTGTACATTGTTCAGAAGAACGAAAAAAACCCATTCGAATGTTTTCAACGTAACAACGCAAACAAAACCACTGCAAAATTTTCCCTCTCCATCACGTGATAACCGTAGCATTTGTAAACGACGGTTATCGCAAGATTTTCTTTTTTGTCAACACCTATCTTTCGTGTGGTAGTATGGAGTCATGCGATGATGTAATAGCATGCATATCTTATGTGTTAAGTTATCATTTTGAAAAGTAACACATTTAACGTAGACAAGCCCTTTATGTATGAATTTAACAGGAAGTTAACTCTGCGAAATAGTATGGGGCAAGATGGATAATGTGGTTAACAAGAATGTCACATGTGCCAGAGGTGCCACATTCCAGCCGGACGTCATTCAAACCTGACATTTTCGGGAAGATAATGTCCCTGTGCTGCCTTGGTGTCGTGTCGCTTGTGGTATGTGAAACGTACTCCTAATTTCAGTTTGGAATTACTTATCTGGACGGTGTCTGACGACTTCAGGCACCTTGTGTGATGCTTGGAGCATGTCAAAAGTTTAGACTTACAAATATTAGAAAATTAATTATTTATTTAGTTTAAGAAGCCAATCGTACACTAAAATTTTTTTCACGTTTCGGGGACATTCTGAAGAGTAAAGTGTGAAAGATTAAAACATTTCACGAATTTTACTCCTTAAAATGATCCTGGTGTCAATACGCCTAAAATAAAAATACAAAAATTGTTATTTCCTGTACTTAACTAGTTTCTGAAACTAAATATTTCAGCAAGTGCTACGGTTTTTTTTACTATTAATATTGAATCATCACAAATAAATTCGCTATTTCAAATTCATACCATGGCTGTGACGTCACGCTAACTCAACGTCATGCTAAATTTCCGTAGGTTAAATCCCGTTAACCGTAACCGGAAGTGCGCATCATTGCAAAACGTGTGAGTTATCAAGTTACCCCACACCTTTGCCGATAACCCACACTTTTGCCGGTAACCCACACCTTTGCCGATAACCCACACTTTTGCCGATAACCCACACCTTTGCCAATAACCCACACTTTTGCCGGTAACCCACACTTTTGCCGATAACCCACACTTTTGCTGATAACCCACACTTTTGCCGATAACCCACACTTTTGCTGGTAACCCACACTTTTGCTGATAGCCCATACTGCCGGATCACGCGACCGGGAACACACACACCAACAACCAAATACAGCGTGCAAAAAAGTAACGCAATAAAAATGTACAAAAGGAATTACTTAACTTGAAATGCTATCCATGCTATCTCTCACATGTCTGGCCCATATTTAAGTTTATTCACTTTGCGCAACTCCCTCCCCCTCCTCCCTCCACAAACTAAAATGGAATGACCTTCATTCGTACCGATACACTATTACCGTATTTTTTTTAACAATTCTCAAACTACAAACCCACAAAATGAATTACATACCTTGCCAGAATGTACCATACAATGTCATTCTACCCCTGCTACCTCTTATCGAAGTTTTCTCACTCGAACAGTTAAAAACACGAGCGAGCTTATAGTGTGAGATTTGGCCAAAGGACGCGTGTCCCCTTCCCACCCACTTTCCTCCTCCCTCACAAAGTTGACCCAAAGGACTCGTCTGTCTACCACCCACTTGCCCCTCAACAAACTAAAATGAAATGACCTTCATTCATACTCTATTATCGTATATTTTTTAACAATTCTTAAACTATAAACGCACAAAATGAATACTAGCTTCCTAGAATGCCCCAGCACATTGTTATTCTATCCCTGCTGCCTCTTATCGAAGTTTTTTCACTCGTACAGTCAAAAACACGAGCGAGCTTATAACGTAAAATCTGGCCAAAGGACGCATTTCTCCTTCCCACCTACTTCCCCCTCTCTCGACAAAGTTTACCGTAAGGAGTCATCCGTATACCAACCACTCCCCCTCTATAAACTAAAATGGAATAACCTTGATTCATGCAACATACTGGTTGATTACGGTATTTCTTGAAGCAATTTTTACAAAACACAAACACAAAAATTAAATACGAGCTAACTTGGCATCCCAACCGTGGTATAAATAATTTATTGGTTAAAACCGCCCTCGACCTATTTGCATACTCGAGCCGTACCAATAATCACAGCCGTGGGTTAAAAAATCGATAACCGCTCGATTTTAACCAATAACTATTAGATATTTACCATTGTTTATTCCTGTGTATACCAAAGTGTTTATTTTTTTTTATTTTCTATTTTTATTTTTGTGGAAAAACAGCTGATGTGAAGAAAGCCCTTTTGAAAATCAGCAATTTATTTAAGGCCCCAACTTAAGATGAAAAAAATGAATATACTTCATAATAAAGATATATTTTTTTTAGTTTTTTTAAGGTTCAATAATTAAATACTTGGTTTTACAGAATGCCCTACATTCCTAATGAGGTGCAACTGCCTAGTTGCAACACTACCGCCAATGCTAAAATAACAGAAAAGAAATACATCAAAGCGTTTGTCACCACCAAACCAGAAAAAGATTGTGGATGTCCTCATCCTGCAGAATATATTATTTATGAAAGCAGAATTAACATTGACAACAAAGATGTAGGAATGACCATCACTGTGATTTTTTTTGGAAACACTCGAGTTGAGCATTACTCTCAGGTCCCAAGTTACACTTTATCGAAGCTGATTAGCGAAGTAGGAGGAAACATGAGTGCCATTTTGGGACTATCACTTGTCGCAATTATGAGAGTTATGTTCAAGGCTTACCAGCAGGTATCTGAGGTGTTCTAAAAATTGTACTAATCCTATTCAGGCCATTTTCCTTTGATACGTGGTCTCAAAGGGATATATGATAAAGGGCATCTTCTTAATGTTGTTCACATTTAAGGGGGGGGGGAGATGTGTTTCCTCAAATTTAAGGTTGAAGAAATGAAAATGAAACAGCAGACTCTTGAAAAGGAACTTAAAGTCGCAAACTCGAAGGATGTTGGACCTTTATTATGACGATGATGACAAATCCGGTAATTCATTTTAAAGAAAATGATAAACCCTTTACTTCATTTTGACAAAATTACAAATTTTTTACTTCATTTTGAAGAGCGTGACAAATCCCTGACTTCATTCTACCAGTTACTGTTTTCCTTTGCAGAGAATAGTGTCAAAAGATTGAAATTCAAAATGAAAACTAAGAATCGCAATGGCGGCAACCTGCCCAGTGACCATGAAGTGCATTCTGCCCTTCGTGGGAATTGGCATGGGCTCGGGAACTGTTAAAAAAATCCATCTCCATCTGTCACTTCAAGACTCGGAAAGCGTAATCCGCGATTTCTCTTGCTTAAAGAAGCCATCTCCGTCTGCCACTTCAAGCTTATGCAGAGTTGCCGCGTGATATTTTTCAAATGTATTTCGTTGGTTAAAATCTAAACAGCGTAATTTTAATGTGGATTACCCCTGAAAACAGTTACGACCGGTCTTCCACAATTTCCCTTCTTGGCTCGCAGCATAGAACAAGGTATGATAAATGACATATTACTACCACAGACATTATTCTTATTTGGGTTTTCCCTGAAAATAGTTACGACCAGTTGTTCCACAATTTCCTTCCATGGGTCACGACACAGAATATGGTATAGCAAATGGCATATTACTATCGCCAAGAATTTATAGGGTTTGGGATGAGTATTTGTAACTCTAAGACATCCCTATTGACACATGTTAGATTCGTCCCTATTAGTTCAGTCAGAGTTTTCAGAGGGCGCCACGTGTTACATCTAGTAATTTTTGCTAATTTTTAACCCCAAATCTAGGGTAAACTAAATTACAACAAAGCTAGGCTAAATAATAATTAAATACAAGCTAGTTTCGTTTAGTTTAGTTTAGTTTTAGGCTAAAAACTGAGTAGAAATTCCCACATAAAACACATGGCGCCCTCTATAAACTAAGACTGAACTAATACGAATGTGTCTAAGACGTTTCAGTGTGGGGTCTCAGTCACAAATTCTCGTCCCAAACCCTATAAATTTTTGCTATCGCATACATTCTTTCGTCGAGCCCTCCTTTAAATCACTGCAACGTGCTCTTTCCTGGTGGAATTTTTCCAAGTCAAGAATTCTTCGTTTATCGATGTGGTAGTATATGCACGGAAGAGTAGTGTGGCAATGCTTGTTGGATTCATTTTTACTGTCAACTACATTGTTTCTCGTTACTCAGGTTCTGAATGGGATGAAATTCATTGTAATATTTCGGTTCCCACCATGGTGTCTCTCCAGGTTTGTTGCATTTTAAGATTCCAGTTATTGCAATATTCTTGCTCCGACCATAAGGCCTCTCAGAGTTTGTTATGTTTATGACAACCGAGATCACTTAACAATTAAGAGTGGTGCTTAATCACTTCCAGAATACGTCCTTGTGCACAGACACATCCTGTAATAATTTTTACAGCAATCTGAGCACAGATCCACTATACTTCTGTGATCATTTTTGTAAAATATTCTTCCACTGACACGCACAGTACTGTGATCCATCCTGTATGGATGTTCATGCACAGGTACGTACAGTAGGAAATTTTCATACAGGTGCACAACAAGGTTCTGAAACTACTACAACCTTCACAAGGATTAAAATGATAAATTGAAGACCAGGGATCCTCACATTGATCAGTAATACTCCATGTTTTATTAATCTGGGAACAGCAAACTGACATTTGCAACAACAACAACAAAGAATACCATAAAAAAAGAGATTAAATGTCTTCTTTTTTTGGCTGGAGTGATTTCCTGTCAGCATAGCCATAACCTTGGCCTAAGATAAGATTTTCATTTCGTGCTGGCTTTACAACTGACTTTCAGAAAATACCAAAAAAAAATAATAATGATGAGTGTAAATTACGTATTATCTACTAGGTTCACTGTTCCCCAATTTAATCGATTTTCTTCGTGCACATTTAATGACTTTTTAGGCTTAAAATTGAAGCCTAATTTTAAATATTAACCTAGGATTTAGTATGCTGATTAACGTTGACAATAATACAGAGTGTTTTGTAGAGAACAATAATGTATAATACTCCACATTTTTTACGAGAATAGAATGTTGTATAGCACACACCCAATAGTCAGTTGTTTACATGTCTTTTCCTTGCGACAGCACTGTCTGGTGGAAAGATACATGAAACTCGGATGTGTGAATATATAGCCCATCTTTATATATGAACACACATATCTATATATATATGAATATAGCATTTTTGTTCATTAATGTTTTCATTTGGAAGTAAAGACAGGCTGTGAGGATGTGAAAACAAGTATAGGTTTTCATTCACGATCAATAACTGTATAGAACTATAGAAATTGCAGCTATAGGGAAGCGAATTGAACAGTTGAATAGTTAAATGTAGGATAGAATTGATATTTTTGTTATATTCTCCTCACGCAACAGTTTGTGGTGGTATAATGTTGACACTTTTAAGACCAAGCACATTTGAACACTCGGATGAATTTGGAATATGTTACTGTTGTATCTGATGTTTATATTATTTGATTTTGTTATTATTGTATTTGATATTGTTATTATTTGAATTTGATGTTATGTGAGTTTGATGTAAAGCGAATAACGATAATAAACATGTTTTCAAAATGCCACCTGATTGCAAGATGGTTTGCCATTAGAGATTACTATTGACGATGAGACATTCATTGTGTCAATTGATATCACAAAATTGCATCTACTTTCTTAATTTAAAGGAAGTCGGATGATACCCACCACAATTTCAATCTGGCCACCCGATTTCAAGATGGCGCCCATTAGTAGTGAAGAACCCACGTTCACTGTTTCACTTGTTATCAAAATAGCATAATTTCAAAATGGCTGCCTTATTTCAACATGGCGGCCACTACAGATTAACAACGACGATGGTACATTCATTCTTTCATTTGCTGTCAACTGATAGCTGGCTCCACTTTGTGGAAAATCTGAAAATAGGAATATTCCCAGTGGCAGATATCGGTTACAAACACAATAAATTCATTCAGAGATTGTAGTATTAATGTCCAGACTGAACAATGGGAGCAATTATACACACTATGGTGTAGGATTAGTAGTGTAGGATTGGTGTTTACTGACTATGGAGCATACATTGAATGAACACTGAATGTGCAGCGATATTCATACTCGTAACATTAGGAACAGCTGCTGCACAGAATGATACCTTTAATACCACTATTCATCAACATTTAACAAGTAGGATGTATTAGTGTACCGAACGTTATTTAGGAATCTAACAAGAATGTTATCTGCACCGATATAATTGTACGTTGGCAGAATTTGGTTACAGTAAGAAAAATTTTGTTTTTTTAAACTGCAAAATAGCCTTCTTTTAGTTAGCACGTGATAGCTTTTTTCTACTTAACTAATTCTGTTAAACGAAAATAACCTCGAAAGGGCATATGCCCACATAGGAAGCTATGATTTGACGCTATTCCCATGATTTTATGTGGTATAGTTTAACTTGTGGAGAGAACAGACGAAAGGTACATCCATAGAAGAAGTTGTTGTGTATTTAGTCTCCCTCTGGATCTCAGATTTAGCTGGGTGGAATTGCAAAAATGTTTGGACTGTAAATAGGCCTTGACTACTAGAGCTAGATTCCAAATTTTGTTCCAAAATGTTCACTTTTGACGGCGTTACGAGACCTTAAAGTTGAGAGTTTAACGTAGAGACCCTAGGCTACCCTTACTAACCAATAAGCGAATAATGACTTTCGCGTTGTTGCCGTTTGTTTTCAGGGAGCACAAACCCAAACTGGGTCAACTTTCTGACAATGAAATCT
The DNA here is from genome assembly GCA_023313725.1 of Lithobius niger. Taxonomy (NCBI): domain Eukaryota; kingdom Metazoa; phylum Arthropoda; class Chilopoda; order Lithobiomorpha; family Lithobiidae; genus Lithobius; species Lithobius niger. The sequence continues at coordinate 32,020 of JAHWFP010138112.1, read as the reverse complement.
GAATATTGAACTTGGTGGCCGGATCACTAGCTTCGTCCTTGATATAAGCAATCACGTTCCAACTGAAACAATACAATTTTTCTGCTTACAAACAAAATAATTTCGTCGTGACTAACAAAATTATGTTATGCGCCCTGAACATTATTATATTTCACAAGTTTTCGTGGCAAAAATCACAGCTGCGACTATTTTTGCTTTTTCAATGTTTTCGCTTAAATTATTACAACGTTGGCGAATTCAGGATGATTTTGTGAATGCCACGATTTCTTCTGATAACGATTTTTAGCGATTTTTCTCGTATGGTCCATTTATTGCTTGGATTGGCTTCGAGTTCTTGCTGCATATATATGAGCAAGACATACCATAAAAACATAAACATTGTCAGAGCAATTTAATGGCTTCAACAGAATAAAGTTTTCTCTAAGTTAAGAACAAATTGTTGAAAACAGAGGAGCCCGCCAACACCAACTTGCTAACGTACTTTATCTTAATATCCCTAAATATGTGTACTTACATAGTGTATTTTATTTATGGTGAAGGCTAATTAATGCGTTGCATGGAAAGGTTAAAGATACTTTTTAGTTTAAAGGGACCTTCTCTCAAACAAAATATAAAACTATTTTTGTACTTTGGTGGCATGAGCTTCAATCGGAAGGCTTTGGTGTATTGCTTGCTGCTCTTTTCTTGCTTGTTTCCAATTCTGACGTTGTTTCCAGTTCTGACACCCAACCAGCCTTACAACCTTATACTTATTTGAAGCACAAAAACTAACTTGTTTGATGTTTAAGGTAAGGTTTAACTGATCCAAATTCGAAACAGCAAAGGAAAACAAATCAACTTTCCAGTAAGAGTTCACATATCACAGTGTTGCTGTACTATTTAGCCCACTTGAAACCTTGCTGCAGTATTCACGTGTTTTTACAGTTTTTATTTTCGAACACGATACATCTGATCGGTGCATTCTACTTGGCTAAAGGGCATCGCTGAAAAATCGTAAAAACGAATAGTCGTTGTGTGCTTATTAGTACAGACCTACAAATTACGTAATTCCGGGTTGTGCGAGACTTTAAAAACCTGGAAATGTTGTTGAAAATAAATATGAAAACCAGTTCAGATAACTTGAAGCTAAAATCTTGGAAAAATGGTATTTGTCTCATCAATGGATGAACGGAAAATGAGACGACTTGACTTGAAGAATGCTAAAAAAATGTAGCCCCAAAAGTAGGCGAGTAAATAGCTTATGTTGCACACTATAATATACTAACAAAAATTTTGAAAAGAAAGCTATAGTTTTAATTTTATTTAACTGTCAAATCTTTGAATTCAGCAGTAAGGTTTCAAGTGGACTAAACAGTACAACAACTCTGTGGTATGTGAAACCGTACGGTAAAGTTTATTTGTGTTCACTTGCTGTCTTGACTTTCGGACAGTTACCTTAAACATCAAACGAGTACGTTTTTGTTTCCCAATTTGTGGCACTTTCAAACACCAATTTCATGCTCTGCACTACCTGCAAACAAACTGAATTTCATTCGCTTCGCTCGCTCATTCTGGGAAGATTTTCCCATTGGAAGTTGGTTTGTTCGCAGCTCTCGTTCAGCATCTTTTGCTTGTATTTGTATTATCAGGGGCTGGCAAGCCAAATTGGCAACACGGGAGGATGACGTCAAACCATTGCATAAACAAAGTCGTTATAAGGATAGTGTTTCCTCTTCACTCAAAGTGGAGTGAATTGTTGGCTCACCAGCATTGTTTGCATTCGTTTAATCGTCATGCCTTGAGGCTGGCGTTTTACAAATTGGCATTGTTGCATAATAACAATGTTTAAAATAATGTGAAACAATGAAACTGAGTGTTCAGGACACCGTAATTCTGGAAGGGCACGCACAATTGAAATTTCGATTTCTATAAAGGGCACATCTGCGGAAGTGACCCTTTCAAATGCGCTATACCATGCGCAATAGCTGTTTGCTGTGATGTCACCATGAGTTAGCCAATGACGAACGAGAACAACGGCTGTTTGGCCATCTGATTGGACTAGCCCAGTCACGTGATGTGCATGTCACAGTAAACAGCCATGGCGCGTCGTATAAGTACCAGCTTTTTGAGACAAATGGTTTAGCCTGCAGAAACCATTGTATAAAAGTATCCAAATAATTCCACCGTATAAGACAAAAATGAAACTGTACGATTCCAGCTTAAGTTGAGATCTCCAATGTGACAAATCGGAAATTAATAAAACTTGATGCACCTGTTGGCCGAGTCCTACAAAGTTTATATACCAAATTTCTGTGGAATATGTTGAATGACGGCAGAGAAATTAAGCATCGAAATTTTAGCTTTTTATATGGGAGACCGAGGTTAAACCTTAATGATTACCTTAACTTTCGTCCCGACCATTGTTAAAACAATGCTGTATAAATCCCGTATTCGCACGTCTGAAAATAATGCTCGAATACTTATTCTGCATCCTTATTTTGCCCACTTATTTGGCAAACTTTTGGAATTCTGACAAGTATGACCATCTTTATAAATCAATATGCTACTTTGGATCACTACTTTGGATTTTCCAGCAGTGTTACATTCTAAACCTTCAACATTGCCTTTTTTAACAACTGCAACGGCTCTATCATCGGCATTATTCGTCGATTCCGAAGTGCTCCTTCAGCGTACAAGGGAAATAAGGTTTTCCCTCGTCAGACTACAACCAAACTTTAGTAACAATAACCCACCTGCAATGTCAATTCAAAGCGTTTTGTTAAAGCAGCGTCACTTAGGGAACTGACTGTTGCTTGATTCCGAATATCCCCTTCGACGAACAAGGGAAATAAGAAGTTGCCCCGTCAGTCAACAAGGAAATTATAGTAACAATATGACGCTTCGAACGTGACATCAAAGAATACTGTCAAAGCATACTGTTAAAGCATTGTTCTTCCAGCTTTCGAATAACAATGAAATAAAAACTTCACCCTTTATCCGACAACGTTATTTCCGTTCACCACTGCCACACAAAACGAAGGTAGGGTTTTAAGAAAGTTATAGCATGGTTTTACAAAAATGGGCCTGTGTAAGCGATTTAATGCATACTTTTGGTAAGGCTACGTCTTTGGCGGTGCAAAACGCTTCCTTGGACGTTGCTCTACCAAAAGTGTGAATAAAATATCTCTTATAATGGTCAGGAAACATTTACGACGTCCATGTAATTTGCCATGACTGGCGCATTTGTCTTGATTGGCGCAGTAATAGTTTAGACAATTATTTTGAAAAATTCTAAATTACTAGGCAAACCAGGAAGACTCGTGTACATCTGCTTATATGCTTTTAAATTACCCAATTTTTTTCAGTCATGTTGAGAGGAGTGTTTGATGAATCCACAACACCTTTAATGGGAAAAGGCTTAGCAGCAGTCTGAATTTCTGTCTTGGTCTCTTAAAAAACATGCACCAGATTTTAAGGTTTTAAAAAAATGTTGTGTACAGCATTCTAGTAAAATATAATCATGTACTTGGAGAGTAAGTATGAAAAAATTACTGCAGTCTCAAGGGTAATTTGGACCTTTCCTGTTTTTCTGTGAAAAGGACTTGCATTTTTCAGAACATAAGATATCCCGTTTTGATTCTAGGCTACCTGGGAAGTGCCCTATATTTATCCTATGCTGGACGTATATAACATACAGATTTAAGTTTGATCTGTGTGAAATAATTTTTTTTTCCTTCAACTTCTCTCGGATTTATCCTACGTAAGAGGATGCTCATGTTTAACAAAACGTTTTCTCTTATAATCGATTAAATTTCTTGTAAAAAATACCGCATTGCCAATTGGTACTGACTTGAGGCTTTGCTTAAGTTTCTCGAAAGGCAACAGAGCTGTTAATTTTGTGTTTTCAGACGTAGATGAGTGTTTTTCTCTTTTCTTGAACTGTCAATGTTAGGTGCATTAATAAATTAAAGAAACTAAAGTGAGAGGTTGACTGGGATTTATTAGCACGAAATATAAATTACATAACTCCTACAGAACTCATAATCTCCATTGCTTCTTTTGTTGACTCATAAAGAGCAAAGAGCTTTTCTCGGCGAAGTACTTCTTTAGGCCCTACTTCTAACAAGCCTTTCTGTAACGAAATAAAATAAGACTTTCTATATATGAATGTATTAGAACCATACGTCGATAAATGGCAAGATATTCTGCGTTCTACTTTAACGTCTATTCTTTATACGTTTTTACATATTCACTTTATTAATTTTATTTCATGTAAGGCAGTACTTACCCAAGAATCACCAGCCATTATGTCAGCAAGGAGCAACTTAGAAGCGTATTCCACAGTCTGAAACAGGTGCGATAAAGGTGTAAGGAATATATTTTAATAAAGGACAATTTTTTTAATGTTGACATTGTTCATGACATCTGATGAACAATTTTTTTCCTCCTACAAACAATTCATCTTACAAACAATGAACAGCGGTTTAGTCCATATTTGTAGCTTGACTAAACACACGTTTGTTTGTTCATATTATTCACACTGGTACAGACAGGTTTAAGCTTACATAGCCAACACGCTGGTTGGCCGATTCAAGACGAATGAAAACTTTCAAAGAGTGAGAACGATCATAAACTGTCTACGTAACTATTTCCTAGATTGTGAATCAACAAAATAAGAGTCTGACTTGCACTTGGAAGCCGTTATCGTTAACGTGTAGTTCTACATTCAGAATAGAGATGGTATCGAAAATTTTGTGGGTGCAAAGTGAATTGACAAAATAAGTGACAAATAATTTATATCCGACTTCTCCGTACATTTGGACTGTTGTGACAGTGTTTTCTTTCACATTTGCATTAGTTTTGTTGAGCCTTTTATCATTTGAAAAATATCGTCTGTACCAAACGCCATGGCTGTTTGGCGTGACGTGCATATCACGTGACTGGGCTAGTCCAATCAGCCGGCAAAACATCCGTTGTTCTCGTTCGTCATTGGCTAACTCATGGTGACGTCACGGCAAACAGCCATTGCACATGGTTTAGATGAGTGGGCTTAATAAACCTGAACTGTATGGTTTATCAAAGCAGAAAGTAAGAATAAGGATGAGTGTTTTACTGGTCAAATAGGCCAGAATAGATCCTATACATGAAGAAGGAACTTAGGATTCGTACAACTGCCCAAACAGACGTTGGGCATAGGGACTTTACCGCATTCCCCTTTTCATTTCCACACCAGAAGTTAAACCATTTTGTCAATATCTCAATTACACCGTTAGTATAGGTTCGAGAACAGGTATCAAGACCTGTCTCGATCTTATAGGGCACACAAGGGGATTACCCTTTTTTATTACAATAAAAGCCCTGAGAATAATTAAAATCCATTACATGCAGCATTTTATACAATGAAATGAGTGAGTTAGAGATTTACTAATTTTAGTACAACTTTTTGCCTCTCGACATTGTGAGAAAAGTGTATTAACTGTAATTTATAACTCGTGCATTATTTAGCTGTTATCTGTTTGCCTTTTTTGGTTCGTTTTACGCAGAAAATTTAAAAAATATAATTCAGGATACAGGGCAAAACAGTTAGCACTTTGCTAACACATTTGGTACCGAATGGTACTGAGAGTGTTAAATGGCTAATTCTCTCTTTTTATGAAGGTAAATTGCAAAGAAGCAATCAGCGTAAAATCATACAAAATGCTGTATTTTAATTGTTTTTTTGTATATGGGTTAAATAAATACGGATGAAAACCTATTTACATGTCAGACTGCCTGAACGGGGAAACGAACCCACGACCTTTGAAGCCAAAGGCCGAGGTCCTACTGCTGAGCATTACTGACACGGACAAACGGAAACGTCCCTAGGCAGCATTTAACACGCACACATATACATGTAAACATACACTTTTTCCAATCGCCACTGGAGGGACGATTGATTAAGCGCACACATATGTTTTCATGTATATTTGTGCATGTTAAATGCTGCCTATGAACGTTTCCTTCTGGCCGTGTCAGTGTAGCTCAACAGTAAGACCTCGGCCTTTGGTTTCAGGACAGTCTGACATATAAGACTAAAAGCAACGTTTCCAAATAAGTCTGCATCCGTATTTATTTAACCCTTCTCGAGTCCATTGGCTTTCCGTCCTGTTTAATTAATGTATTTGAGAGAGTTAAAAAATGCCTATTATTGTAATATACAACTGTTAACCATCTTGTTTACCCTTTAAACCATGCGCAATGGCTGTTTACCATGACGTCACCATGAGTTAGCCAATGACGAACTAGCACAACGGCTGTTTGGCCGTCTGATTGGACTAGCCCATTCACGTGATATGCACGTCACAGCAAACAGCCATGGCGTGTGGTATAGCTTTGATAAGACAGTGCCTCTTGCCAATGTTTTACTAGGAGGCGGTTTTAAGTTAGCTGGGTATTTCTTTTTTTTTTAATACCATCACTTATAAAGAAAAGTTAGTCCTGTATGTTGTGAGACCAAAGGTTAACGGAGATTGGGCTAGAATTTCTCGACTTCCTAAGTTTGCAATTCACAAGTATTGAACGTTTAACATAAATGTTGTAAATTACCTAAAGACATAACAGAAACAGTTTGCTGAGACACGGATTAAAGCTTAAAATGATCTTTAAGTAACCAGCAAATAAGTTTGTCAGAAATGCGGTTATTGAAATGCTAGTTTATTTACATTTGAGAACGTGTGAATGGAACGTACGCCACTGGCCTGTCCTACTTTTTAGTGAGCCCCCTCTGTATACTCATAGGTATCATCAAAGCAGCGTTAGTTGGATCTTAACTTGTGGATCAGTCTTTTACCAATAGAGCAGTGACACTTGCCGCCATATTGGCACCAGTATGGGTTTTGGAGGGCATAATTACAAGGTGCACTACATAAAAATGGAGAGAAAAACAACGGGAGAGCGGGTTTCTTAGGCTTAAAATAACGTTGTTTTCTCCAACAACAAAAATCGCGCGTTTTAGGTCTAAGAAATCACTCTTCACAGCATCGGCTTCAGTATGATGCCCTTCTGTTTCTCTCTGCAGTGCCCCTTGCAGCTAACCCATTAAGGCTCCACCATAGAGTTATAAACAATAATACTACGTCGTGTCACTGCTCTGTTCAGAAGCAGTAAAAGCTCTACATCATTGATTTGAGAAACAAACAGGATGGTAAAGAATTTGAATTCTGATTTGAAGTTCCATGTTCCGTTTTTCCTCAAGGAAGTGAATGGGTTTTGAATCTTCGTCGTTTTAACTCACGTTCATAAAGTTAGCGTGCTGTTTCATGTTTCAATCGAACGATTGTTGTACTTACGTTTATCGTCCTTAGCATGACAAACTGGCCACTACAGCTACTTACATTGGCCAAATGATCATGTTCACTTATAAAAAAGGAGACGTATTACAAAATCTCAGATAAGGCACGTACCTCATTAACTAGTAGCAGTACAATATATTTTGGCACCATATCGTGAACCGTTTTATCCACAATTTTCATATAGGATTTCACCATAAAAATCAACATGTCACTGCCTTCTTGAATTTCTGGATCCGAAACCACCTGTTGGTGAGCAAAGAGAATATTGCAGAATTGTGAAGTTTATTTTGAAATATACTATGTTTAACTTGAATTACCTACTTGTTCATAAAGCCTTCTCTTGCTGTTCAAGTCTCCAGTTCCTCGTTCTTTAGTACTGACTGCTACAGCAGATGAATCTTGAACTGTTTCGTCATCCTTTTTTTTTAGGAAATAAAAAGAAACGGTGCATAACATTTATTAAGTTATCATTTCATAGAAACAGGATAAATAAATTTATGGCTACTTTTGTCTGTTGTGTGACTGAGGAAACATTTTTATATTTCAAATTCATTTTTTGAAGGAATTTATTTTAAGCATATTCAGTTTGGTTAGTTACTTTTTACTTTCGTGTCCTGGCGGGTCAATAAATTTGGTAATCTCATTTAGACTTCATTGACAATACGCTATGGAAAGAACAAAGTGAAAACTGAAATCGTTATCTTTTAGAAAACTTAATATGAATTTAAGGGTGACTTCAATTATTTTTCACATGTTTGTTTTCATTTTCCCCTAATTCACTCCATTTACGCACTAAGAACGATTGCTATCCATTACAGATGATTTATAAAATTAAATCTTATTTTTCACTTTTTCATACGATCGATTTATTAGCCCTTTGCCTGTGTGGACTCAATCTGCCTGGTTTTTTTTACCAATTTATTTAAAATTTCATCTTTCAAAATAGTTTTTTTAATGTTCATAGTGATGTTTAAAGTTTACTGTTTTGAATAAATGTGCGAAAAACGAATTAATTTTTGATCATTTAATAAACAGAAGGAGACCAACATACCAATCAGTACCATCGACTTGCAGCAAAATAAAATTAAATAATAAATGTTAAATACATCTTCAAATTGCTTAATAGTGTAAGGCTTAATGACAAAACTCCACAAAAACAAGTGCTATTGACGCAACTTGCGTCTTTTTCTAGAATAGTAATAAGAAATTATAATTTTAATATGACAACGATTAGAGACTATGCTTGGACAGTATAAACATAGTCTACGAAAAAAGGCCACTTTTACGTAAAATATTGCTGTTAACATTTTACATATATGAACAGTATTTTAGAAGAAAACGAAACTGTTAATCTTTTAATTTATTGCAAACTTTATTGTAAATTTTGGCAAAGTTGCAGTGTTATATGTTATAGAAGTTTTACCTATTTAGACCGTGCAGTTGACTTTATTATGTAATTATTTTCTCGAACTGCTTATAGTATTTACCATATACCACTGCCCCTCATTAAAACACGCTCTCCTTGCAGTGATCGCTTTCCATTTGTACGGCCTTGGCCTTACGTATGAACTCTGCACTCTCCGTAAACATTTTGTGCAAATATTGACACAACCTTACTACTATCAGCACTTAATCTGTGTGGAGGGCAGCACAAAACGATGTGAACTGATAGTGAGTTACGACTTTAGAGTGTACATGTTTTTCTTTGACACACTCTTTGCGTGTTTTACCCAGGATAACCACTGAGGTTGGCGCTAATGACCAAGCTGTCGATGCGCCATTAAGCCTCATCTCCCCCCCCCCCCCAGGATAACCCAGGAGGTGACTCTGCCATAAACGAAAGTGCTATTGTAAAAACTAACACTAATCAAGATAGAGTTAGGCGGAGCTACGTGTGTAATTCTTCCCAACATTTTCGTAGTGATTGCCCCGAACGTAACTCGTTAGCTGAATGCCCTGTAGTACAGGGTTTCACCTAACCTTTAAGCCTTAGTGTGTATTTATTCAATGATTTCGCAAGCGTACTGTATTTATCGTCTTCTTTTAGTGCTAATTCGTTGTGCCTTTAGTTTAGGAGCAAATTGCATAGCAGCATGTATCTTTATTCTGTTTAGTGCTGTGCTAATATGCATATGCGTAGCAACAAAATAGGCGATAGCTTGCCTGCAGGAACAAGAGAGAGACACTTTCCCACCCATAAAAAAATTGAACATCTACTGAAAACATGGCCGTGTGCTAAGAATTTGTGGTGGATTTGCCTGAAAGCACAATGTTACAATTTACAGGGCAGCAATGTGTCTCTTTTGTCCGTTTTGTGCTGTGCTAGAATGCATTTACGCAGCAATGAAATAGGTGCTAGCTCGACTGCAGAAACAAGGAAGGGCTTTCCACCAATAAAAAAAATTTGATCTTCTTCTGAAAAAACGGTCGTGTGTTAATAATTTATAGTGGATTTATCTGAAAACGCAAGGTCGCAAACATATAAAGTAATTAAAACAGCTAAATAATTCCATTTATGCTCTTCGTATGCTAACAAAACGTTGACAATAAGGGTTTTTTGTAACGATTATGTCAAACGGCTGGAAATAGCTGCAGTCATTTTTTTTTAGAACACAGTTGGTAGCTCGCTGTGATCTGTGCTGGCTTCACTAGGTCTGTTTCTTTTGGCCGCGCAACACTAGTGACTTAGGCGTGACGTAGAGTGCAGGCGCATTACCACTGATAGGAAAAGAAAAGTAGGGATTCTCTCAGGCAAACGCTAGAAGTTTAACAGCCTCGTTTACAGCCCTGTCAACTCATTTCGAAATGAAAGTTCAAAAACGGACAGAAAAATGACTGCTTCATGAGGAATCCTTTTGATTTTACATGAGGAGATCTTTTACTTTCTAATGAGGAATTGTTTTACCGTATTGTGTGGAGTTCTCTTATTTCTTAAAGCGGAATTATTTTACTTTTTCTTGTGGGATTCTTTTATATTTTAACGAGGAATTCTGTTACTTCTTCAAGAAGAATTCTTTTACTTCTTCATGAGGCGTTCTTTTACGTCGTAATGAGGAAATATTTTACTTTTTAGTGATTAAATATCTTACTTCCTCATGAGAAACTGTTTTACTTTTCCGTGAGAAATTTTCCTACTTTTTCAGGACGATTTTCTAAGAAAAGATGTTCAGAGTGCGGCGTGAGGTGAGGCGTTCAAGTTCGATTTCGTTTGTTGTTTCTTAAGGATCCAGACGTTTTCCATTTGAACGCTAATCTGTGGATGGTTGATCGGGACAGAGATTTGTGTAGTTTGATTCCATATTGTTTGGCATATGCTCGGCACATGGCGATTGACTTTATTTCATTAATTTGTCAACACTCCAAACTCGCTGCTCAATTGAGTAAACGTAAGCCATGATGCTTGCAGCGATACTCTCGTCACGTGTTATTGATCGCTTTGTAGAAGCCTCACAAAACACTCTTTCCGTTGCTGTATCGTTATGAAATAGCAGGCTTCGTTTCAGCGATCATTTGAAATGAGTACACCATAAATGCGTCATACTGTACTTTATGATGTCAACTGTAAAAATATGATTTTTATAATAAAAACCTTTATGACACACCTATAACAAATTTTTGGGAGTTTTCAGCTGAATAGCACAAATAAAGCCTTTGCACATAGCGTGGGATGAGAGAAGCCATTAGAAACATAGCGTTAACATAATGTTGCAAACCTGAAATATGTTTAAAATAAAACACTAGCGTTTAATTTGCAGAACTTTATAAAAACATGCTTAAAAAACAAGTAGTGACGACCCTTTTTTTTTAACGAAAAGGTAAGTCTTTATTACGATGCATATGTTTGTGAAAATTGTGTTTAACGAAAACGCGTATGTTTATCCAATGTGGTAAAATACACATTACTGTGTTAAGATAACGGGACTGCTTTATTTTAAAAACTGTTGTTACGTGTGTTTTAACCTTGTGTTCATAAAGCATTACAAACTGAACGTTCTTGTCTCATTTTAATCGAATTTCACGTTTGCAACACTGTGTAAACACTACCCGTAATGTTTTGAACGGTTTCGTATCAGCTCATCTTATTTGTAAAACGCTTAAGACCTCATCATACTCTCGAAATATAAGTTCTTTGGCCTTCTGGCGTTCTGCGTTTGTAAAAAAAATGTCACATATCCGATAACAACCTTATAAAGATTTGGGTATTCTAGGTCTTTATTCGATCGCTTCTCGAGTATACAATCCCAGTTTCGTCCCTCCATCTTCTACGAGACATTGATTCAATCGAATCTGTGCAGCGAAAGCTTACAATGCACCTACGTGGCCTACGTGATTTCTTTATGGTACTCGCCTTCCTAGGACAGGACTTGATCTCTTAGAGCTTAGAAGGATCCGCTTTGACCTCATTTTGGCGTAAAAAATCCTGCGGTGAATGATTGCAGTAAACCTGTCTTTTTTGGTTATGCACCATTCCCTGATCAAACTAGAGAACATGGTTGGAAGCTACCAACGTCCCTCACGCACAGTGTTACCAGTTTAAAATCCATATAAGTGCTACGTTTTCTTCAAAATTATGCTACATGCTGCTACCTACCATGGAAAAATATGCTACAGTAATGCTACAACGAACTGTCAGCCTTAGGCATTTGTAAGCGTTTTTAGGGGCAAATATTGCCATAAACAAGACATAGCCAGAGAACAAAGACAAGAGACTGCTGAACATTATAACGATAATGACTATACAATTAGAAATTTACTTTCACTAACATCATAAAGACAAGTCGACAATATGACGGTATTAATCTCCCAAATCTTCTCGATCACCATACACATGTTCTGTGCCTCCGTACATCGAATTGTCTAACTTAGCATCTTATTTGATGGAATAAATGCATGACATTTTATTATTAAGTCCTTCCTTGGCAAAAAGAATATTCGCCACCCCTTTTATCGTAAAACGGTTTCTTGTTTTCGTTTTGATCAAAGTAATCTGCAAAAGTATACGCTCGCAGTTTGCGTTTGACACTGGGATGGGAACCTTAGCAAATGCAAGACAACTCTGGTGTATAGATGTTAACCAGGGGATTCCTGCGTCAACACCGAACATGTGGGTGGTCGTGCAGACGCTAGCAGCTAGCTTAGCGCCCTCTGCAATGCTGTACAATAAAATGAAGACTTCAACGAGACGCATGCAATGGTAATGCCAACTGAGACTAAGACATATTATTCTTACTAGCTCGAGCCTCGCTCGCTTACAATGTCTCGAGATGGTTATAGCCAGGGATGGGTAACGTCCTTGGCGGCTAAAAGTGCTACTAATTCTGCTACAAATGCTAAATTCTGCCACAAAAATGCGACACAACTGACAATGCTACCAATTACGCTACACCTCAGTTTTTAAGCTGAAAATGTTATCGTAGCAGAATAACGTCTGGTAACACTGCTCACGCACTAATGGTCGTCAACATGTTTTCTCTCTAAGTGTTTGTATTTAGAATTCCCTCTGGGTAGCCACAATGCATCAGCCCACAATACAAGGTTTTCGTCGTATGCTGGAAAATGAGAACGTACTGTCTTTCATGCGGCGCCTACTCGCTGAGGTTGTAATTCTTAAACTCTCATCTTCTTTCGTTCCATTTTGCTGTGATTAATCACTACCCTCATGTTGCAGGCTTGGTATTAGAGGTTTACCGTCCTTCCATGTCCTAAAACCAGTTTTTGATTGGTAAATTTTATACTTATTATTGTATTATTGTTTTTTGTATTTTTTCAGCTAAAAACTTCTTTGTCTAGCTGTATCTAAATGTGTGCATTTTAAAACACGTGTATTTGCAGTGCACCTAACTTTTATTTGCGAGAACACATTGCGAGATCGTTGTCTAAACACGCCGTTAGTACTTAGTTTACTTAACGAAACTGAGCATGCCAATTATACAATCCCATGATACAGACTGCAGTGTAAGCTTGTGAAATAAATCCATTTCCAAAGACCTTATCCATTGAACAAAAATGTAAACGTAATAAAACACTGGAATGTAAAATAAAATAATTACATTGCTGGTAATCTCAACTCCTGCTGCACGGAAAGCATCGAGCCAGTCATTTTCTTCAAACTTGTTGCGAAATAGGAGGGTAAGATTGTTCCGCTCTTCAGAAATTGGTCTGAAATTTAACAATGATTTTAAATTCGCAGCCGTTCATATTACAGGCAGCAGTTGGGATAAATCTTCAGTACGTTTACATCACCACTTGAAAGTGCTTCCAACAGCGCTTCGTGTCTGTCTCTTCCGTTGGTCTTGTAAACCCCCGTTTTTAGTGCCTTCTCCGAACTGCTGCCACTTTTTGAAAGCGGTTTTGTTACATGTTTTAAGTAGCACAACACCGGAATGGTTCCAGAAAACTAAAGAGCAGAAACTACTGCTAGATTGAGACAGTTTTCTACTGAATGTTGGAAACCCATGTTTAGGCCTATTATTGGCAGTTGATCACTTGAAACCAGGTTTGATTTCAAGTAAACAAGTGCCATTAATAGGCCTAAATATGTGTGTCTGACATTAAGCAGAATAGAGCGCCAGACATGTAGTAGTTTCTGTTTTTTAACTTGCTAAAATTCCAACAATTAGGCCTATTAATGGCAGTTGGTCACTTGAAATCAAGCTTGATTTCAAGTGATCAACTACTATTAGTAGGCCTAAGTATGGGAGTCTAACATTCAGTGGAATGGAGCGCCATACGAGTAGTTTCCGCTTTTTAACCGGCTGAAAACAGTCCGGTTTTCTGCTTGTTAATTTAGCCCCCGCAAGGTGCCTTTGCTGCCATCCAGAGATTACTTAGCCCAAGCAAGGACGAATCAGTGAAACTATCTATCTCTGTGGGTGAGAGCATCTAGATTTCAAGTTAGGTGGTTTGGCTTTACGATGCCACTCGTGTTACACTCGTAAACATTTCAAAACAGATTGGCAGGATGGCATGTCCCTTTTGCCTATTCACGCACAGTCGTTTTCAGAAGTATTTGCCTTAATATACGAGTAGTCGTAAAATTGTGCGCCAGGGCAGGACGGCGGATATTCTTACAGCCACTCGCATTTAGGGCAAATAGTTCTGAAAATAACTGTACGTGAATAGGCAAAGCAGAAAGACTTGATTCGATTTAACACTATAGAGCAGTGACACGACGTAGTATTATTGTATATAACTCTATGCTAGAGCCTTAATGAGTTAGCTGCAAGGGGCACTGCAGAGAGAAACAGAAGGGCGTCACGCTGTTAAGAGTGATTTCTTAGACCTAAAACGCGCAATTTTTGTTGTTGGAGAAACCAACGTTATTTTAAGCCTAAGAAATCCGCTCTTCCGTTGTTTTTCCCTCCATTTTTATGTAGTGCACCTTGTAGTTATGCCCTCCAAAACTCATATTGGTGCAAATCTGGTGCCAATATGGCGGCAAATGTCACTGCTCTATAGCAATGACAAATTTTTTACATGCAAGTAAAAGGAGATGGAACGCACCCCTACGATAAACCGGTGAGGGAAGAGAATGACGGGAGATTACGCATGATTACTAAAATTGCACGTAGCTAAAACCCACTTTCTAGTGGCCACGTAAACGATAGTGTATATTTTACATTTTGAAACAAGTTATTACCTTAAACATCAGTAAAATCTGGAGGAAGGCGCCCTGTGTCACTCATAATATAAAATAAAGTGCCAAATTTTTCAGCGAACTGATCTCCCGCCAACCCTCAAATCTAAAAAAAAATTGGTGCTGACTGACACAGAGCGCCTACTGCCTGATTTTGTTGTTATTTTTACTATGGAAGTACTCATAGGCTGTTTCAATCAGAAAAGTTAAGACCTACCTTTCAGCGTGACCAAGGACATGTTGTTCATTATTAGCGCTTGACACAAGCTGCAAGCCTTCGACGTGAATAGTTTCAAAAGGTTTTTTTTCCTGAAAGTTATGTAAACCTTATGTAATTATATGCCTATCTTATTCATAGTGTTACATACACTAACAAACTGGCTAAAAAGTTTTAAAACATGAATGAAAAAAGGAAATAGCATAGCTCAACATGCAAAGTATACACTAAAAACTGCTAAGACTCAGTAATTGTTTCTCATCGACGTATATTTTATAGAGATGACACGACTTCGATAAATATCAGTGAACCCCAGAGAATAACTCAGACTTCACTGCCATTTAAACCGGCCATCTAAGGATAAAGAAGGTCTTGGTGAGATGGATCAATCAGCAGGAACGTTTCAGTTGTAGTGTCTACTTATAGACTGGAATTGCAGTTCCGTCGCAGAATTTCAGTTTTTGTGCAAACTGCCGTATGCAAATGCAGTTCTTGGAGAATGGAACTGCAGATGTATGACAGATTTGCAGTTTTTATGACAAAGTGCATTTTTAACTGCAGTTCTTGGAGAATGGAACTGCAGATGTATGACAGACCTGGAGTTTTTATGACAAAGTGCATTTTTAACTGCAGTTCTTGGAGAATGGAACTGCAGATGTATGACAGACCTGGAGTTTTTATGACAAAGTGCATTTTTAACTGCAGTTCTTGGAGAATGGAACTGCAGATGTATGGCAGACCTGGAGTTTTTATGACAAAGTGCATTTTTAACTGCAGTTCTTGGAGAATGGAACTGCAGATGTATGACAGACCTGGAGTTTTTATAGAAAAAGTGCATTTTTGAACTGCAGTTCTTGTAGATTGCAACCATTCTACTACAGAACAGGATTTTCACTGGCAAACTGAAGTAGCATGACTGGAACTGTAGTTCAGTTACATAATTGCAGTTTTTGTGCATACTGCAGTTTTTTAGAAAATGAGTGAATGTACATTGTTTATCGTGTAAGCATGTGTACCCTTTGAGTAGTTCAGATAGATTAGAGAAGGAAGTCTATGATATTCAGTCATGTATTTTAAATTAGTAGGAAATGAATTGCTTAATTAGGAAAGGTAACTTCCATTTAATAATTGAACAACTGTTCTGTAGAAAGCAGTTTTTTCATAAATTAATATACTACGGTTTCATAAAGTGCAGTTTTTAACGTAGTTCAAATGTTTTTATTACGTTTGATAATGAAATACTTATACGAATTATTTTCATAGGATATTACATAATTTCCGTGCAACAATGTCAGTCGAGGTATTATGGGAAGGATGCGTACTAAGACCAACTGCATGACGGGATGGTTGCGGAAAGAGAGCAAGTAGATGACGAGACGGTTACGGAGTGAGAGCTGCTGCCAGTCCGTAACTGTCCTGCTATGTGCTCACTCTCAGTCCCCATGCGTCCATATCTCCATATCCATATCCATATCTCTGTAATGTGTGGTGCAGTGGCAACCCGGACCATTACACTGTGACTGAGGTTGGCGCTAATGACTAAGCTGTCGAGGCGCCATTAAGTCTCATTCCCCCCATGCATCCCAACATGCACTGCGGGCTAGACTTACATTGTTACAACCATTGTTGTAGTGGACTGAGAAGAGTGAAATTGGGTGATAATGAAAGAGATGACAAATTTCGAAATATTTTTTTAAAAACTCATGTTGGAACACAGACGTCAGTTCCTAATTACTGCAGTCTTCTGACAACCCGCTGTTTTTTATTTTCAAAACCGCAGTTTCATTTACAAAGTAGACAATAAAGAACTCATGTCTTTGTTCATTAAAATAGCTCTTATGAACTGCATTTTTTTGTCGCAATTTTCAGTAATTTTATTAAGGCAGGCATTATGTACTATAGGTATAAAGCAGTGACACGACGTAGTATTATTGTATATAACTCGATCCTGGAGCCTTAATGGGTTAGCTACAAGGGGCACTGCAGAGAGAAACAGAAGGGCGTCATACTGAAGCCGATGCTGTGAAGAGTGATTTTTTTTAGACCTAAAACGCGCGATCTTTGTTGTTGGAGAAAACAACGTTATTTTAAGCCTAAGAAATCCGCTCTTCCGTTGTTTTTCCCTCCATTTTTATGTAGTGCACCTTGTAGTTATGCCCTCCAAAACCCATACTGGTGCCAATATGGCGGCAAATGTCACTGCTCTGTACGCATCAATACCAATGAGATAAGCAAAGTGTTAAACAGTTCAAGGCTACCATTTAGCTCCGGTTCGTACTCATACTTTGAAAAATACTTTGAAGACTGAATCTTACGTTCTCTGATGTATGCAACATCAAGTTCTCATTTCTTAAGATGAACCAGTACCACGCCTCTTCCTTTAGCCCTGATGAAATGACGCAGACCCATCCTTTGTGAAGAACCTGAAAATTAAATCATACATCGAAATGACAGATGAGTTTAGATAGATAGCACATGTTGCAGCAGTTACCCTTCAACTTCTGATTTATAGGTCACTATTTTAAAAAATATATTCTACTTTTGGGGCCAAGAATATGTTTTGCTTTACTTCTTGAGTATTGTTTGTTTGTTTAGTTTCTGAGGGCTTGAGTTACCCTCTGAGAAAGGTGAAAGAGCTTCTATATTCAGATGTATCCCCTAGACTCGGGTAGTCTACTCCCTGGTCTAGCAGCTGGTACAGACTACGGTTGGAAAAGGGTTGGTCCTGGGCTAGATTTCCCATCGGGAAGTTGTCTTTCTTTTACAATTCTCATAAGGCCAGTTAGTAAACCTACCTGCTTCATTTACCATATACGTTGTATTCTCAAGGCCAATGAACTATCTGCTTCATTAGCCTAATTTCCTGTATTCACACAAGGCCAATTTTATAAAGATATCTGCTTCATTTACCTTATGACTTATATTCTCACAAGGCCAGATATTAAAACCTATCTGCTTCATTTACCTTATACCCTATATTCTCAAAAGGCCATTTATTTAATCTGCTTCACTTACGTTATACCTTGTTATTTTTTTACTAGTTTACTAGTTCTACATTTGCTAAGTGACTTTCAAAATTGGGTTTACGAAAGCGTTTCCAATATTGAACTTCAGTTGTAATGACGTAGTGGTTAACCCTACAGTTTGACTTTATTTTTTATAGAGCTACGCTCAGTAAATCCTTGATAGATAAATAATTAATTCACAAGGTGAGATAGGTCTAGGTCTTCCCACACTATACACGCGTTGGTGGTGTTCATCAGTGCAGTTGGTCAGCCGTGGCTGCATTTCATCCACTATTTTAGTTTTTTTTATTTCAGGAAAACACGCGTACAGAAATATCAGCAACAGGTTTCACTTCTGAAATAAATGCTTAAAAGTAACTTTATGGGGAGTTAGCATTTTAGCTAGATTTTGACAAGCATATCCTACATAGATCTGAATTAGTACAAGACGTTGCCTTTTGACAAACAAATTCGACACATAGTTGATTCAGAATTAAAACTTTTACTTTTCACATACAAATTCTACCCAGATCTAAGTCATCCCTGAAACTTTACCTCTTTACAAATAATTTCTACCCAAAGTTGCCTCTTGACAAACAAACCCTATAAAGATCTGATTCAGTACTAAAGCTGTTGCCTATCGACCAACAATTTCTGCCCAGATCTCATTCAGTATTAAGACGTCGACTCTTGTCAAATTAATTAATGCTACACAGACCTGATTTAGTATTAAAACATTGCCTCTTGACAAACAAATTCTACCCAGATCTAATTCATCCCTAAAACTTTACCTCTTGATAAACAATTTCTACCCAAAGTTGACTCAGTATTAAAACGTTGCCTCTTAACAAACAAATCCTATAAAGATCTGATTCAGTACTAAAGCTATTTCCTATCAACCAACAAATTCTGCCCAGATCTCGTTCAGTATTAAAACGTTGACTCTTGTGAAACTAATTAATGCTACACAGATCTGATTCAGTATTAAAACATTGCCTCTTGACAAACAAATACTCCACACATCTGAACCAGAGTTAAAACTTTGCTTTCTTGACAAAAAATTCCACCTACACCTGAAACCACTAATAATACTTTGACTCGCAGCCAGAATTAACAAATAAAGAAAGAAATTACAAGGTAAAGGGTACACGAAGCTAGCAGTCTGCTTTAAAGACTGGCCTTGTGAGGATACAAGATACACTATAGTCTGAGAAAGAAAGAAAGAAAAGACAACTGCCCCGACTGGGACTCGAGCCCAGGACTTCCCGTAGAGCGCCTGACTAGTAAACGGGAAGTCCTGGGTTCGAGTCCCAGTCAGGACAGTTGTCTTTTCTTTCTTTCTCAGACTAGTGTATTGTGTATCCTCACAAGGCGAGTCTTTAATGCAGACTGCTTGCTCCAGTATTAACAGTTTCTAGCTTGTAAGAAAGCATCAAACTCTAGACTAGTACACTCACTTTTTTCTGCCTGGCAGGATTGACCACTTCACCATGTTCTTCTTGAAACCGTGGGTCATTCAAATCTGGCGTACTCATACCATTTTCATGGTTTCCTGGTTCTTGCTTTTCTTCTAGGGGTAACTGACTCAGGCTACCAGGTTAGCAGAAAAATTCGTATTTACAATTGGCTGTTAAAGATCGTTGACGCACAGAAAGCAAATAATTATGAAAACTTAACGTAAATTGTGTTAAGTAAAGAAAAATGATAACAATTTATCACGCATTAAATAAATGTGAAACCCATATTCATACAAGAAAACGGATGTGAGGAATCCATGTCGTGTACCAACCACCAAGAATGTTTCTAAAACATGGCTGGTCCATCGTTGTGTCAACCTGCTAAAATATTCCTAAAAATGCCTAGAGCGATTGTACTAACTTAAAAAATAACATTTGTATAAATGAGCTAACATGTGCTAACCTGCAAGCAACTTCCAAAAATTGGCTTGACTGGTGGTAATAAAATTCTCGAATGTTCCTAAAAATCTGTAATCATATCTATATGAACCTAAAGAATATTCCTGGATATCTGGTAACTTGCTTAACAGATTTAGCACCAAGAACAATCACAATAATTGTCGGTGATAGCTACGGGTCATTGTAGGCCTATATGCACCATATGCCTACATGTGCCCGGACCACTGCACTGTGACTGAGGTTGGCGCTAATGACCTAGCTGTTGACTCGCCATTAAGCCTCAATCCCCCCCCCCCACATGTGCTCATCAAACTTCAAAGGAACAATTAAGTTTGTGAAGGCCTAGGAAGTCCACAAAAGAGGAAACCTTAGCAATGGCTGTTGTTCACACGAAATGAAATATCGTTAGACAATTCTTTAAGGAGGATGCACATCGTTCCTTGTAGCTTCTCCGGTTCACTTAGTTTCCGTTCGTAGCAGTTTCTTTGAACTGTTGGCAATTAATCTTTGCCCTTGCCAAGCGATTATCACGTTGATGCATTGCAAAGAAAGGTGAGGGGAGGCTTAATGGCGCGTCGACAACTTGGGGGACAGGAGGACAGACTTATCGCCCAACTGACGCCCAACCGACAACTTGGTCATTAGCGCCAACCTCAGTCACAGTGCAGTGGTCCGGGTTGCAAAGAAAGGGGGGGATTGAGGCTTAATGGCGCGTCGACAACTTGGTCATTAGCGCCAACCTCAGTCACAGTGCAGTGGTCCGGGTAGCCACTGCACCACACATTACAGAGATGTTATTGCAAAGAAAGGTGATGGACCACGTATGGCCACTAACATAAATTTTATGGGAGACTCGCATTTTAGGCAAATTATTTTAGTAATAATTGTACATGACTAGTAAGTAGTAGTTTAGGCAAATGATTTTAGTAATAACTGTACATGACTAGAACCTAGTATTTTAGGCAAATGATTTTTTGTTAGTAATAATTGTGCGTAACTAGTAACTACTGACTAGACAAAACGTTGATTCGTACCCATCTGGTTTCAAGCTTGTTACCTGGTCCATGTACCAAAACGTAGATTTTGATAAAGGTAGGATGAGCCCACTTTCCCAAAAAGGAAGAACGGGAGGAAGTGCTTCAATTTGATTCATTCGTTTACTATTGTAAATATGTAAACATGTACCGTATTTGAAGGTTTTTAATTTAATTTAAAACGCATTGATAATATGCACTTTCTAGTTTCTGATCAAACGTATTAATATTTTGGGGTTACCTTTTGTTCCATTTAAGTATAAACTCATACTCACCACCTACAGCTTTTTGGCAAACCTTGTGGGACAGACAAGACGGTAATAAGTTACGGCCCATTAAAGGCACTGTCGAGGAGTGGCACTCGGCGTGTCGCCGTAGTCGCCGTGAGGAGGTTGTGTTGGCCCGTTTGCGGATTGGTCACACCCGGCTTACTCACTGTTTCCTTTTGCGGGGGGTTGACCCTCCTGAATGTTCTTGGTGTCGGCGGCCACTTACGGTCCGGCACTTACTTGTTGATTGTCGCCATCTTGATGGTGTTCGTCGTCGGTTCCATCTTCCGCATGACATTGCGCGTCAATTGGGCGATAAGTCTGTCCTCCTGTCCGGTGTTTTTCAATTTTTGCAGGAGGTACAGATGTATGACAAGATTTAGATTAGGGGTTTGAATAACATCTCTGTAATGTGTGGTGCAGTGGCAACCCGGACCACTGCACTGTGACTGAGGTTGGCGCTAATGACCAAGTTGTCGACGCGCCATTAAGCCTCAATCCCCCCCCCCCTCACCACCTACAGTGATAAAGTAAACCCAAAGCACAACAATGAAAATCAACACTAAATATTACTGAGTTTCCTTAAATCGTTATTATGGAATTACCCCGGCAGGACCGTCTCGATGATACATCAGTCTTGAAGGCTTAAAACATCATAAGTATTTTTGTGCGCAATTATCTCTGTTGTACTTTGTGCTAAGTTTGCATTTGTTTAAATTACAGCGATTTGTATATATTGATTTTTTTTAATGTCATCTGAAGCAACTATAGTGTCCGCGGCCTATCTTGAGTTCTCTGCAGAACGAAAACAGATAATCGATTGTACGTTTTCAGTAGCAGAGTGCCTTGTTGATATCCAAGATGGTTACAAAAACAATAGCGGCCATCGATTAAATCCATCCCTTCCAGGAAGACGTAGCCGCTCACAAAATACTTGCAGGACTCAAGATACACGGCGCACACAATAATGCTTGTATCGGCGGGCCTGTATTGAACCTTTTTAGATTTCATTCTTCTGATAATTTGTGATGATTGAAGGTTGACCATTTTTACTCCCTGAGTTTTCTCTTACCCTAACTAATCTTCCTTCTCATTCCAAAAAAAAAAGACGAGTAAGACGAAAGGAAAAATTGGGGATTATCACCGGGATTCCTTCAATCATCGCAAGATGATGAGATGTCCACTTCGTTTACATGGCTATTAGAAGGTAAAGTTCCCTTGGAAAATGCCTCATATCAGGTGCACTTTGAATAAGGAATGCACTTCTAAGGAATGCACTTTTGATTAAGGAATGTGATTCACGCAGAGCTACTGTCTTCATGTTCTCCCTTTGGGGTACTGTTGATGCGTCACACTGCTTTAAAACTAAGTGAGTCGTTTTATTTTGCCTAGTCTTGTTGATGTATTTTCAGAATTATCTGCCCATATTATCAGTAGCAGCACAAAAAAGTACTACTGAGCTGTAGGTCTGTCGGTCATTTTTCCTGTACCAAGTACCAATCTTGTAATGCGGTTTCAAATGTTTACTTGGATATTGACGAGTCGCATCCAAATGTGAACTACCTAACGAACTCGCTTTCAAACAGTGTGGTGACGATAGGAAGAAGTTCTTCGCTCGGAGGTTTACAAGACCAACTGAAGCTACAGGAACAGGATGTGAATTTTTCGGAGGTGGTTTCAAGCGGTTACATAAATGTAGTGGCTGTTCAAAATAGCCCTTAATCGATGCCACTGTTACTGATAGGGATTTTTTTTGGCCTCCCATGTTACCCTCACCTGCACCGATTGGCATGGGGGGGGGATTGAGGCTTAATGGCGCGTCGACAACGTGGTCATTAGCACCAACCTCAGTCACAGTGCAGTGGTCCGGGTTGCCACTGCACCACACATTACAGAGATGTTATTCAAACCCCAAATCTAAATCTTGTCATACATCTGTACCTCCTGCAAAAATTGAAAAACACCGGACAGGAGTACAGACTTATCGCCCAACTGACGCGCAATGTCATGCGGAAGATGGAAACGATGACGAACACCATCAAGATGGCATGGACTTTTCTAAAGTCCCCTTTCTAGTCATTGACCTTATGACCTTCTTTAGGCAGATACGCTGATCTTGTACACCCTTTAGCAACGACGACTACCATAATTTAGTCAGCGGTAATTATCTACATTCGTAAGCCTACAGCATTGGTCGGAGAGGCCTTAAAGTACCTTTCTTGATATACTTACTCAGTAATTCTTTGAAATTCTGGATGTTTTATATTCATAAAGGCCGCTTGTGCATTTAAATGAATCTGTAGGTGTGTCTGTAGAAGAAATAAATACATAAAATAAGTATAATTACCAATACATCGTAACATTGCACGTTTTAGAGCTCGCAGGTTAGAGGACTAATTTTACTTCGTGCATGCTGTCATTTTAAGTGATTTTAAGGACATTGTATATGAATTTACATCTATACCTTACTGGAACCCTAATTTGCTAGCCAATAAGAAAACCAGTTGTATCGTATTTGGTGTTGTAACCCAAAATTGCCTATTTACGTTTGCAAGACTTTAAGAACAATCATTCTTATTATAGTAGAATTTCTGCGATTTATGCTTGTTTGTTCAACGACTGGACGTTTACTTTAAGATTTGAAGAACAATGTAACTTAAAGAGCATTCATTCTTATTAAAAGACATTTCCGTGATTTATATTCGTTTTGTTCAACGAATGGCTGTTTTCTTTTTAAACACTCCCAAATATTAAATGAACTTTAAGGTTTGAAGAACAAAGTTACTTTAAGAACAGTTCTTGTTATTAATCAGGAATTTCCGTGATTTGCACGTCTTTCTTTTTACCACCCACAATTTTTTTTTTAAAAAGGACATTTAAAACCGTTGCACACAGAATGTTATGCTATGCGATCATCGTGGCTGAGTGGTTATGCTATATGTGGTCATCGTGGCTGAGTTGTGATAGAGCTCAGCCTGGTTGCTGGAGGTTTGCGGATCTGGTTGAACCCCTGGAGAGAGGACCTTGGCAAAGTCCCCGCCAGGACTGCCGGCCAGGGTAGCGTGATCGGCTACCATGCTCCTTCAGGGGCTATGGGAACTATTCTGGCCAATTCTGGACAATCTTTCGGCCCCTACGATGATCGGAGGTTTCCCGGATCGAATCCCCGGGTTGGCACCTCCCTTTACCAGATATTTCTTCTTCTCTAAGAGTCTGGTAATGTTCAACATTGCGCCGGTTCAGCCATACAAGCATTAGGTTGCTTCGGCTGACTTAGGCTCAAAGAAATTAATTTTAAAAAAATCAAGGACTAAATTCAAATAGTGTGGCAGACGAATTTAGCGAAACTTGCGATGAGTTATTGTATGGAACCAAAATACTGGCACACAGCTGTGAAAAGCAACACATTTACTATTAAAATACCGTTTTGCACGTTAGGGCTTCGGTATAAGAAAATCACTTAGTTTACATTCGCTTTGAAATCATCAATGTAATGCATTATCATCAAGCCAGTATGCAGCACAACGTTAGTAGAATTAACTGGCTTTTTCTTTGATCTAGCAAAAGTTTGGCGCAATACTGCATCAAGTGTAGTTCTAAAATAAGGAACGAAATATTTAGCTCATCAAATAAATTCACCTTAAACCAAATTATTTTTATGAATGTTATTCTAGCTTCTGGCTTGGCAATGTTGCATTGCACTGATGACAAAATGAAGGAAAGCTAGGTGTTTACACTCTAAGGATGCATCACTTAAAATAAACTATGGCATCATCAACTACACTGTAAAAAATGGAGGTAAGCGATTATTAATCACACAATTAATAAAGTTGCAAAACATTTATTTAGAAAAAGAATAATGCTGAAACAAAACATCAGACACAGGCAGTTGTTTGTGAGTGGAAACATCCCGTGTGCGAGTGCAAATAAGCCTAGTTGTATTAGAGAAAGCGTTGTGGCTCATCTTTTCGGTAGCATCATTACATCTTGTTTCTTTATCCACTGCTTTCGTAGCATATAGCTGGATGGCGTTGATGGCGGTTAAGACGAGCGATTTTCAGCATAAAAAGTACCCCCTAGTAAGAAGAATTTTTGTTCAAAACTTTTGGAAAATGGTGTTTACTTGATGTCTACTTGATTTACGAAAAATTATGGAAAACTGCAAGAACGTCAAATAAATTAACCAAGTTGCATTAGAAACAGCATTGTGGCTCATCTTTTGGGCTATATCAGGGGCGAATATTAATCACACAATAAATTAAAATTGCATAAACATTTATTGGAGCGAAGCTCCGCTATGATCATGCTCCAATTTAATCTTAGACCGCGCATCCATAAGGACTATCCAAGCCACACTTTGCATGCAGTAGCACGGGATTCTGGACAAGGTTTATCAAAACAAAATCCGGAACCGGACATGGGATTGAGAAACTATCAGGGTGACAAAATGGGTCAACAGCCGAGAGCTAAAATTCAACTGTAAGCAACTGAAAGTCAATTGAGAGTCAACTGCAAGCAACTAAAAGCATATTTTGTAAGGCTGGGTCGATCTCGATTACCGATTCAGAATGCCTCACGTAATTGCTTACAGACATTTGCAATACCAGTAGAAATCGGGATTGGTAGATAAAATCCAGATAGATCGGTAAATAACCAAATTGAAAATATTTTCACTTCTCGTTGGCCTGCTTGACGTTTGAATACACTACTTTGAATGTTTTTTCACTAGCTTTCCAATGGTCCAACCCCGAAGCAGATTTCTTTTATTGTTTAGAAATTAAAAGGAAAATTTTAAAATTTTACTGGGGTTTGGTGTCGGCAAGTTTCGTTTAATGATCGGCTCGAGTAGAAAAAATGTGATCGACCCAGGTTTAATATTTTGACATGTTTAGGTTAAATCCTAGTGCGGCCGAAGTTCAAATTGTGAAAAATGTAAGGGATAGGTGCAGGGATAAAGAAAAACTAACACTTAAAGGATGAGCGTCCACCATTCATAAAGAGAAAGATGCCTCAATAACGTTTGCATGATACTCTCCAGCTAAGTAGCCTTTTCCTGGTTAAATGATATCTGTACTTTAAAAGGCCAACCTTTTTTGGCCAAACAGCAGAGAAAGCGGAGCCCGCTCCATTATGTCGTTAGTGAAAGTGACGACGGCCCTAGTTTAAACAAAATTAAATACAGATGCAAACCTATTTACGTTGCCTTTTTGGACTTATACGTTAGACTGCCTAAGCGGGGAATCTAACCCAGAACCTTTGAAACCAAAGGCCGAGGTTCTACCTCTGAGCCATACTGATACGGCCAAAAGGAAACGTCCATTGGCAGCATTCCTTTTGGCCGTGTCAGTATGGCTCAGCGGTAGGACCTCGGCCTTTGGTTTCAAAGGTCCTGGATTCAATTCCTCGCTCAGGCAGTTTGACATATAAGTCCAAAAGGCAATGTAATTAGGTTTGCATCTGTATTTAGTTATTTCTTGTGAGCCTTTGGTTTTCCTGTCTTTAAACAAAATTAATGTTGAAACAATATCTCGGGGACAGGCAATTGTTTGGGAGTGCATTACGAACGCATTGGAGACAGCAGTATAGCCCATCTTTTCGGTTCCTCATCGCATCTTGTTTCTTTGTCCATTTACTTTCATACGATGGCGTTGGTCCTCAACAACATGTCAGCTTTTTAATTTTATTTACAAACCATCTCTGGGTGTACCGCTATTATTGTGCAAAATCTGGTTTTAATTAATGGTATCGTCATTGCGTGACGCGTCTTCAGTCAATTTAATGCTGTTACATCAGATTTCTTGGGACGAAAAATAAACGATTAATTAAACGAAAGTTTGTTGGCAGTTGCTGCAATTTTTAGCGAGTGGAATATTTTCTTTTCCGATTAACAACCTTAATACACGTTTCGGAGCGTAATGGCTTAGACATTTTCAATTATTGCTTGGCCACTATCTGGGCTGCCTTAGTTTTGTGGAAGTACCACACAAAACGACACAAGACGAGCTGAATAATGAAAGTTACTTTGTCTTGCCAATAAGTACGAAATTATTGATACACCTAATATACAATTAATTACTGTACATTTAACAAAACTGATCTTTAAAATGGATGTCACGTGACCTGACGATTACGGCGTGAGAAGCTCCGGCTTGACAATGCGGAAGCCACCTCCTTTGATAAAATCAAGATATCTGCTTATGGCTTAGTCACAAGGCAACGGATAGCGACTATAGCGACTCTATACTGTATATTTGTCGGGGGGTGTTAGCACGCCCCTACTTTGTCGTCTTATATTAGTCTCGTGTTTATATGGGGGGACACCAATTATTGCTAAGTTAGTCACACGTTAATTAGCAAACAATTACTGCATGAGCACGTTAATGCAAACATATTTAGTTGTGATGGCGTTGTTGTACTTTTTTTGGTCTGATAAGTCATGTTGGTTTTACTGTTTTACTGTTGCGACTGCCGTCTCGAAATCCCATTAAGTAGATTACCATGGGGAATAGTTTCCCCTTACATTTGTGCAAACAACTCTTTGCCATTACGTCACGGAAAGCCTGACGTTGCTACGAGACGAACTCTAAGTAACTGAACGTGTGAATTGCATTACACGTTGACTGTGTTTATGTGCAAGGCGTAATACTTTATTCTCAGGAAAGTTACTGTGTTCATAAACAGCCATTATAAGTCGCTCCTTTTTACCGTATGTTAACACTCCAATATGTTAACACTCCAGTATGTTAACATTCTAGTATGTAACACAGGTATTTTGGGTATGATTATTTTGTTTTTCCTTGGGGCGGCTCGTGTAAAGAGGCACGAAAGGACCGTAAACCCTCGCTCAAGCCTGTTGTGTAATCGATTATCTCCGACATTATTCTGTTACTTTATAGGCTCACCAAAAATAAAATTTTTTCACATTGTATATATGTAATGCATACAATGCTCTCCCTTTTTCCCCAAAAGGAAGACACTCAAAAAATTGAACATTTGAATAATGCAAGTTATGAATTGCCGTTGTAACAACCCCATTTACGGGAAAATTATGTAAAAATAAGAAGTTTACATTTAACCCACGTAATTACCACTCTCAAGTCGTCTTTGGCTTTAAGAAACAATACGTTTTGCTGACTTCAAGCTCGTTCCAATGTTGTTCTCGGCTGAACGGGTTTGATTAGACCGATCACAGCATGAGTGACATTTTTCACACGTATTTATTCAGTAAAAACCTACACAGCATAATTTTAATACAGGTTATCCGTAAAAGTAATTACGATAGCTCGTTCGACAACTGGCTGCACGTAGACTCGACAATAGAACGAGTTATATTTAGCAAGCCTCCTCCTTTATTCTACTCCTGTAAGAGGTTGTATGAGTACCTCTTTTGATTTACAAAGGTATGTAAATGCCAACTGTTGTACTATGCAAATATTACTGTCCGAAATTTTCTACAAGAAATTCAACTTCCCTTACGATTTATTGAAAAAAATACCCATGTAAATAAATACCTACACCCCCCTAGAACGTGGGAGTACCAACCATAAAACTCATTTGTTATTGCATCAACTGGAGAAGGCTGTTTGTGAAAGTAGCTGCAGGTTTCTCTCCCAGCTCAGGCAAGTTAATCCGATATCACAGATTCTGATTTTATCAAAGTAACATTAAGAGGCGTTAATCCAGCCCTTCAGAGAACTGCCATGGAGCCGGGAGGTAAAAGAGGTGATTTCTATTCCAGTCAGCTTTGAAGTGAATCCATCTAATTCTCCGCTTCACGTTCATTTCAATCCTGTTACATGTGCAGTTACTCAGTTGAGTGACATTTTTTCACCGATTTACTATGGTAAGACCCATACAACGGATTTTTAACGTACGTGGTCCATGTAAACAGTTAGAACAATCGTTCCACAATTAGATGCACAGGGTAGGAACCCGGAATGAGATTAGAAACATTGGGTAGTATTATAATAGAAAATAATTCATTGGGTCCTATGTACAGGCCTATGTTACTCCTGATGGAAAGCACAATCAGAAAGCTTCAACAGAAAACGATTTATCGTGGTAGTCACTAACATTAGAATTCTTTCCTAGTTAAATCTAAGTCTAAAACGATGACGAATAAAGTCTTACCTTTGCACTTTCTTCGTAGGTCTTTACTCTTTCTGTTAAAAGAGACTGTACTGAATCCTTAAGTCGGGGATAATCTGTAAACTAAAAATTGAAACACATTTTCTGTAAGTAAAATTAAGCATCATTGCTAAAGGACTTAAGTAAAAAAAAGTTGATTTAAAAACTATAAATAAAATTTAAGGTCAACACGACATTAGCGCTACTCATTACCTGCCAGTTATGCTGCTTTTGACTAGTCATTAGAGATTTAAAAATTCAAAAGATTATGAAGCTGAACGAACAGGTAGTTTGGTCACTTTTCGTATGAAAGGTGACTGAATTAATCAAAAATTGAGCTAAGCGATAAATATACACGAATTCCCTACCACACGACATTATGATGATCGAACAAATTCTCCTACTTCACAGAAAGATGATCTTCCAGTTTTATACTATTATTAGTGGTGTGCCAGTTGAAGTAACTGAAGAATCAGTCCTAAAGCATATTTGTTGTTATGCAAAAGTCTCATTAATCCATCTATGTACTAGCAATGACCTTTCAATGAGGATTTGTTTTTATTTCACTTAAGCGCGATGGGTTGGCAGAATCATGAGTGGAAAACGTGCTGTAAATAGCTGGATATTTTCCTTCTATGATTACACGAATGCTGCCACCTAATTCATTCATTTACACAATGGCATGAGTTACATGCTATGGAAAAACCAACATAACATCGACCAGAAAGAGTTTCGTTTTTCTTTAAGCATGAACCTTTTTCTAAAAAAAATTAAAGCATGGTTAAAGAAAAATGAAACTCTTTCTGATCGAAAGCGTTTCTTTTTTCTTTTCTTTAACCATGCTTTAATTTTTTTGAGAAACAGAGTTATGGCTTGTATCAACGTTGGGCCTAACTGTTACAGCGACAACTGTCGTAACTCGGCGTTGTAGCTGCAAACATTTTACTTTTGCTCCATTGCATTTTCTATTGTAATAACGTATTTTTTTTATCTACGTTCGTTGTACAATCTTCAAGTAAATTTTGTAAGGAGCACAAACAGAACAACAAATCAGTGTCACACCAATGATGTGCTTTGCTGGTTGTATTATTATTGTTAGATTGTATTAATATTGTATTCGTACTTCGGAGCTTTAGCAAGCATGATCTCCAAATTTTGTATTTTACTTATCGTTACGTATTGCAGACCGATTTACCGCAAAAATGTAGCTTAAAACTCGAAATGACGTACCTTTTTAGATAAATCCACAATGGCCGTTGCAAGAATGTCAGATACAAGTTCAACACTTTTCTTTACAGGTTCAGAATACAATTTGAGCATTTCACGGATTACGACGTCAAAGGCAAGTTCACCAGTGAATAAGGTGTTCCTAGTCAAGAAAACAAGACAATGCTACCATTAGAAAATACGGCAACTCCAATGTTACATTTAACATCGTTAGTATAATTAGGCAGATTATAAACGGAATTATGCATCCGTGTATAATGTATTATAAATCGATTTATGAGAAACTGCAGCTTCTAAGCACATTAATTACGTGTGTTTTTTCTTCTGTCGACTCATTTTTTTAAGATGGTTTCATCCAAAAATTCACATTCGCAAGAATTTCTGTTTACTAATGTTTAAATTCGTCACTTTTTCATGGCATGTAGTAATAATGATATTATTGTACAGTCTTAGCAACAAATTACTTGTATATTTTATATAGATATGTATAAATTGCAATGTATCTGATATACTTGTAGAATGGATAAGTGTGAAGGTTTCTCTTCACCATGTTGCTAAAGCAGAAGATTGTAATTTGTAGGTGGAGGTCCACATTACCATATAGTAAAATCAGCTTCTTGGGATAAAACCCAGAAAAGCTTTAAAAAATATGTGAACTACTAGAAAGTAGGGATTGTTTCATCAACTAATTCGATTGGCTAAATAAATGTAAACCCAATTCGAATTTAATTTTAATAAATCTTTGCGTCCAAACCTGCAAAGCTGTTTTCAATTTAAATTAATTAGGACAGGAAAATCCACGTAGAGGTTGGCATCATAGAATTATTAAAATCCAAGAAAAAATTAAGTGAAACACTGTTTACGTTTTTATGGTTATAAGGTATGAAGCCATTCTACAGTATATTGCACGTGCACTTCTTATAACTAGATTCCTAGATAAAAGGGCAGTATCCGATGGCTTTCGAACCTCTAACTTTGGCTCTTGATTAATGAAAACATTCCTGGAAAATGCTTTTGTAGTAGTACGTTTTTGCGATATCACAAACTTTCACTTTAACAACACCACAATATTTTGCCTTTGCACGCCCAATTCTAGTTACCCGTGCTTCAAATATTTATATTTTCTAGATTATTTTAAACCATACAATAACACGACTTGACTATGCACACAATATGGTTATCAGTCAAGATTTTAGGTTGTACAGTCGAAACCCATCAGACTCATGTTCTACGCCACTCTTTCAGTTGCAGAGTCAAAGTCCAGCTCCAGTCTCGAATC